>JACJUY010001306.1:67501-102336 GCA_014220935.1 Platorchestia sp. MABIK
TTGTAGCAGCAGCGCCGCCCATTGTAGCAGCCACCCGTTGTAGCAGCAGCGCCGCCAATTGTAGCAGCCACCCGTTGTAGCAGCAGCGCCGTCCATTGTAGCAGCAGCGCCGCCCTTTGTAGCAGCAGCGCCGCCCATTGTAGCAGCAGCGCCGCCCATTGTAGCAGCAGCGCCGCCCATTGCAGCAGCAGCAGCGCCGCCCGATGAGGTGATCTTTGCCGCAGTTGTGAGCGACGTGAATCTAAATGAACTCATTAGGCCGCAGCGGCTCAAATGAGAGCGCGGCCACCGCGGCCAGCAGGACCATCTCCCAATTCACAAATTCTGAACATGTTCTTAGAGAATATGAAGTGTAATCCTGGGGCGAGGGGCTGGGAAATTAAACGAGGCTTGAAATCGAGGTCACTAGCTCCAGTGCACTGTAATTAAAATAATTGCTTGCATCTCACTATACGTGTAAGAATGGAAAACAATTTTGATAGAAGCACGAACGAAATGTGTTCTGAGTTTCGTGACTTTTCTCTTCTTCAAAGAAATGAAAAGTTTCTTTTGAATCCCAACGTAGATGATCTACAGTTTTACAATTCAAGTGATGTATTCAATGGAGTTACACTGGAACTTATGTCTTTTATTCCAGTGATAACTCACAAGGCCTTTCTACGAGTATAATCGATCTGTCTAAATAACTGCTTAAAATCAAGGATTAGGACGTCACTCTCAATGAAGGAAATTTTATCAGGCCGTGTGAGAGAATTTTAATCTTTTATTTGCGGAGTTTGGAAAGAAAATAATAAGAAACTGCTCTAGCAAAATTTTAACTTGTAAATGTTTATGAAACACTATGCATACTAGTATAATAATATTTGATGCATGAAATGACTTCGACGATGAGCAAACTGTCAATCAATTATTTACTTTTAGTACATTCCCGTCTTCTAGAATTACTCTGTACACGCTACACAGTTAATGGCAATTTAGCGAATAAGAGCACACTATTTAACATCAATTGCACGCATGGCTTCAGGAGCGAGAATACGTAATGTCCATTTCCGGCATTCATGCCCTTCATGCTATCCTCAATTATAGATATTAACCATTGCTCAGGTTATTATATTTGTATGTTTCAATGCTCTGGTTATTTGATTTGTATGTTTCCGTCATCCCATCAAGTTCAGACGATATCAACAAATTTACATGAGTCAGAATGAGGTGGCTAAAATCGGCAGTAAACGACTTCAGGAAATGAAATAAAACATAAGAAGGGATTTGAAAATCAGTAGAAAATCCAGCCGAATTAAGGTAAATTTCGTGTGATACCTTTGTTGAAAAATATATAATACCCAAAAGAGATAGAATACTTGAATGTAGTTATGAAGATGAAGTCTAATGTTTGGAGACATAACGAGTAAGCAGGGATTTTTTACTCATGCATGACAGAGAACACAAATATATAAGGTACTATTAGAAGAGCTTATATTTAATTGAATCCTTGAATGCGAGCAATAAATAACAGCTTCGCAATGCGTGCTGAAACAGTGTTAACAGTCCCGACAATTAAATACAAGTGGCTCCACCAACCGCTCTAAAAAATATGGAACTGTTGAAAATGGTGTATTTCAATTAATGTTCGATTTAAGCAGAAGGAATGCAGTTCTCTCAGAAACAACCCAATCACTGACTGGCACCTCACTATAAAATATACGCTGGCACTCTCAAGCAAAGAAGTCTTGGGGTTCAACAACTGACTCCATTGAGGAAAAAAGACTCACATATTATCCATCGGTACGCTTCTAACACGGAAATTTTCCCTATCGAGTAGATGAACAACTTACAACCCAGTTTCACAGAACTTTCTCTAAATAGCTATGTCTTGAGTATAGCCTACCTTTGCACGGCTCAGCCAATGCACGGAATGTTCTTGTACCGATTCTTAGCTAGATATAATTATTTTTTTTTACCGTCTCTTCCAAGTCCCAACGGCCTGTTTTTTGGGGCATGTACCGGCAGCCACGAGGGAATCTTAATAAATAGAGCGCGGCAGGCGACCCAGAGCTGCTCCCCAGTCGAAAATCAGAGCTGTGTCTCCCACGGTTTTCTGCAGATCGACGCAGTGATGCACTTCTAGGCCGAATTAGAGTAGTATATTGCACCAATAGCTCTAGTTGCAGGGAAGATCGATTGCAGCAGCAAGTGTTAGTGCCTTGACACTGCGCTCGACCTACAGCCGTGCATACCGTCAGAATTGATTTTAATCAATTAATTGTGAGTACCGTTGTATAGTCGTCTACGGCGGTTGGTTTCCTATCAGCAGAGTTAATGGCCGAATTATTTCAAGCACTCGCACTGCCATGATGCTGGGTAATAGCTGTAAAAACAGACATGACTTGGATAGCTGCCTTGACAATGCCAGACCCCACACATCAAGAGCAACCAAAAATCTCATTGAAGAATTTGGCTAGGAAGTCACGCATCACCCACCATATTCTCCCGGTCTTGCTCCAACCGATTTTCATCTTTCCAGGAGCCCACAGAATCATTAAATGGGACAAAGGCTTACTTCAAGAGAAGAAGTCGAAATGAAACTAGTTACTTTTTTTGAGTAAAACTGGCTAAATTCTATGAAGAAGGAATCAGAAAGCTCATGGTAATATGGGAAGATGTAATTAATAAAAATGGTGACTATGTTGAAGAATAAATAATTATATTTTTGACAGGATTTTCACTTTGCTTCACATTAAAAAAAAAAAACTTCTGTTACAACCTGATACATTTTTACTCGAACAATTTCCGCTCACGAGCACTCCTGTCACCGCTGAGCGACATTGCTCCATGCGCTTCAGCTCTGCTCAGAGACATTGTGACGTCACGCCAGTGGTTCGGAATTTTGTACCATTTGTGATGAATCGAAGCGGCGAAATGAAGTTAAGTGAAATGAATCGTTGATGTACTGTAGAAACGGTAGACCTGGCATTAAAAAATCCTAAGAGATTAGCAGTGATACTTATTTAGTCAAACGAGTGGGCAAAAATTCAGTCTTCCTTGATTACTTTAAGTACGACCGAAAATAAAAGTGTCGTCGAACTTGTTCCCGCTGGGCATTTGCCTGCGCCTCTAAATTGGGAAATTCAAACTAATATAATATTAAATCATGCTTTATTTCACAGTATCTGTAGGTTAGAGTCCTCATTTTGTAACTAGATCTTATGATTTACATTTGGTGGAGCTTCTTCACACTAATTTTATTTTGTATTGATCCTGTATAACACGAAGTCGTCAAAAATCGTCAGTTACAGCAAAAGTTTAGCACAGTTCAACAAACCAGCCAAAAAAAATCCAAAATTAGACACTACGCTGAAATGGAACAGCAACAGCTCCGATCTTTCAAGCGCTGTATTGCTCCAACTTTGATTTCCTCGATTAACATTTAAACACATTTTAATTGTATATAAATAAGAAGTATCACTGCTAAATATACATAAGTCAGAGGTAGTACAATAAGTGAGCCCAATAAGTGAAACATAGACGCTACATGTCTTTTCAATATAATTTATGGGTACTCGTACACAATATTACCAAAATTCAGATGGAAATTGAACAAATCTATTCCTTCCATTAGATTCCTCAGAATAGAAAACTGGCCCCATTGTCATGATCAGTAGTGTGACGTCATTGCTATATTGCCACTTCTCAGAGCAGGCCTGGAGATGTAGGAAGCATTGTCAGTCGGTCATTCATGCAGGGCTCAACCGATGCCACTCATATCTGAGACACTGACTCAACACAACTGTCTCGCCACGCTGTAGTCTACACCGATGTCTGCACGTGTTCTCACCAAGACGACCACGGCGGTCACGTACTTCTTCAATACCTGTTACATCTTTAGACATGCTTCTACGTAGGCATGGCTCATAGCAATAGCGTCACACTAGTGGTCGGAAGATGACGGCTCTTTTAAATAGAATACAATGGAGGTTAATTCGTTTCTCCTCACAGTATCCATCAAAATTTCTGTGATATTGTGAGTGAGAGATATTACAGATACGGTGAGTAAACATCCTTAAATTCCCAACACATACTTATTTGCGTCTTATACTATGTTTTCTGATTTATTTACGATTGAATGAGGAAATCGCGGTGAGACGTTTAGGAGAACAAGATTGCAGCTAAGGCAGATTTCAATGTCATAACGTAAATTTGTGAGCGTTTTTCCATTAGTTTGTTGAAGTGCGTCAGACTGTTGATGTAACTGAGTATTCTTGGCGATTTCATGATACATTGTATCAATATCGGAAGATAAATTATGTGAAGTTGCCTAAACTTGTGTAACTCTTGAGCATCTTTGACAAAATAACGACCCTAGCCCAGCTGATATTACAAAAAAATGATTCAGTGCAATGTTTCGTTTCATTTATTTAACTTATCTAATATAGTGGCGCACACTAACGATGAACTCAAACAAGCTCGACTGCTCTTGCATTGGCTGCCATACAAAGAATAATTACACAAACTATATTTTCTTGTACGTTCATCTGATGGAAAAAGTAAAGCTCCACATCTTTTAAAATTTTTTTAACGCCAAGTCGTCACTTTTCTATGGGACATCAACGATACATTGGAGCCACTTATTTTTGCCCTTTCGGTTCATCCCACAAATGGCGCAAAATTTCCGACCACTCCGTCACGACTTCTGTGAACAGACACAGAGATATACGAGGTATTGACTTCTCTGAGCTTTCATTGCTCTCGTAAGGTGACATAGTTCATGGAACTGGGGCCACATGATCAGGATCTCCGATTGTGTACACTGGGAACAACCTTATAAAAAATTTGGCGTCGCTTAACCAAGTACGAGCGGCCACATTGTGCAAAACATGCAATGTTTCCTCTTTCATTGCCGCACGCTGATATGTATTCACATTCGCGTCATCATAACTTCACTCATAGATCCTTACTACGGTGTTGAATTAACTTTGAAAAAAGCATTCTAGTTTGTTGGTATTTTACCGAAATTTATGGTTTAGCAAATCACCGCAACTAGTGCCCTTCGAACTCGAAAGGATATCCGAGAAGGACATTCGCCTACAAGCTTTCGAGGCGATGAGATCTGGATCCAGCACTGCAGCAGTTTCTGGTACAGATTACAGGCCTAAGAGAAACTAGGTGAGGTATACATCTACGCTGTGAGCTTTTCAGTTCTCTCAGGAACTGCCGGTCAAAGAAGTACCGCTCAATGTTGTGACTTGGCCATCATTGAGACAATACTTGGCATTTCTACGCATTTATTCAACGCGACCTGTTTAATTCACATAGTTTGATTAAGCAGCTTCGAAGAGCAGATGAGGCAGTATGTTGAGGATACATCTCTTCAATGCCAGTGTTTGTCATCTCTTCCACTTAAACCGTATCCTGCTTGTAACTTTAATCTCGAAGTTTGTAGTCCCACACCATCTCCATCCTCTTATTGCTTTCGTGTCGTTCCAAATGTTTATTTCGTTAGGTTAAGAGCGTTATTTTATAATTTACGCGTTCGTTTCTAAAATATTCTATGCTGAATTACATGTATATTTGCTCTAACGTTACCCACGATTGTTATTTGGTTAACTTAGTCCGCCCTCGGTATTTTATATAATTTCTTTCTATTGCTGATGGTCACCTTTTCTTTCGATTTGCCGATCTCAATGGCTACAGTTTGGACTTGTTGTTCCTCGAAGCCTAGTCTTTCACGAGTGCCTTCCTTGCTGCTTCTCCTCGCTTGATGTATTTAGAAGTCTGCGAGACCCAACATCAAGAGGATCAGCTGAAGATCTCCAGTTGGGACTCCTGGCAGTCACCAGGCAGTGAACCAGTGATCCCCAGCTGCTCGTCTAAAGTGGTCTGCTGATGCTCCTCCTTGCCAGCGCAGAAGCTGATTTTGGCTCGTCCCGTAGCCACCTAAATCAACTGAAACTCCCAAACCGACACAACGTTCCTTGAAAAATGTAAATTTGAAGCTCCGAAAGCTGCACTAAAATATGTATAATAATTTAATTCTGCAACAATTGTTCAAAATATTTTGTTTATCTTAGTAATCCACTTCTTCACAATAATGACGTTCATGACTTTGGGGGAGAAAATTTCGCCACAACTACTTCAACAAATTCATTCACATTTACATCCTCTCTACCAGAGCATCACGCGGTGCAAATTTTATTTGTTCTCCGACTTGCTGCGCAGGCTCGGATCACATAAGAGTACAGTCGTCCCAGTCCGTCGCGGCCATGTTTGTCTGCAGCCTGTCGCTCGTCTCAGGCTCTGATGTCTTCTCAAGAGCCAGCCCGTCGCCGCTAGAGCCGGCCCGACCGTCGTTTCAAGAGCCGGCCCGTCACCTCAAGAGCCAGCCCTTCGCCTCAAGAGCCGGCCCGTCGCCTCAAGAGCCGGCTTGGCTCTTCTCATAAATGAACGACTCACATCGAACGCCTCAAAACTTCTGAGATTGCAAAGGTCGAGTCGAGATCCTCCGATCGATTCATTTGAAACAAATCGTGCCATTTGAGCTCTGATTGTAGGTCATTTTCTCCGCATTTGTATCGCATGTCTTCATCAACGTCTCGAGATGAAGGAACATAAAAAACTCTGACAGCTGAGCTTCTTCTCTTTTCCTGTTTCAGGCAGTGAATAATGCGCTGGTTGGAATAACAATGTGAACTGCGAGAACTGAGGTTGTTTGCCTCTGTGTGTTAGCAGAGTGTAGCTCATTTACTAAATGGAATCAAATCACTAGTTTTTATCACACGATTTACGATACAATTGATTTTTCGTACACAGAAATTCTTGTCATTTATCATTTTGAACCAGTTATTCCTACGTGGGTTCTGAAATTAATCGCGTTCTTTTCGAAGCATTTTATCTCCTATGCTCACTAATTAAACTACAGGGGAATTAGTCTATTACTCAGACATATCTTAGCCCGAGCTCTGCCACCAGCATAAATCTGACGCCTCCTCAGTAATAAAAGAACACTCACTCTCTCATTAACTTCGTCGTTTGTGCGAAAAATTATTCATCTGACATTTGAATGCATTTCTATATGCGTTGTCGACCAACAATAGTATTAAAACAGAATTTTTACTTGAAGAACAAGCCGATTTTCGTCCCTTCAGTCAAGTACATTAGAGGAGAAACCGAAAGAAATTGAGCTGCAACAGTGGGAGGAGGCAGGGTCTTCGCATGCCGTTTTCTGCTGGACTGAGGATGTGTGCGTGTGGTTCCGTTTGTCTAGTGAGAATTTTCTAATGACTGTTGCTTTTTAAAGTCGTCGTTTTCTGCGACACCTGATTCTCGAAAATAGAGCATGACCATGAAATTTTATTTCTCAAATGAAAAACTGGCTCATCCTCTCGTAAAAAACGAAAAACCCCATACAGGACAAATTCATGCCATGACAGCTCCTTCTGTGCGCGAATTTTTCATCAAAAAAGGCATGACCTTCATGCCCGACTACTATTCATTCGATTTTGCCCCTTGATACTTTTTTCATTGATTCCGGTGAACAGGACCTGAAAAGAAAGAGTTACAAAAATGTAGATAGCTGGAGACAATGATCGGTATCTTTTGCAAGCATCCACAGAATAGTATAAAGTTATCAAAGGTTCACGAGTTAGGAGTACTGGGAGAATAGGGTGAACCTATTTCACTAGCCGTAGAGTTGATACTTTGATTTATGAGTGTTGAGATATTTCACGAGTAACTGAGCTCAGACTTTCAAAAGTAAATGAGTTGGAACGTTTCCCTAGTGACTGAATTGGGACATTTTTCAAGTAAAGGAGTAAAGGCAATTGACAACTAACTGAGTTCAGGAACCTCAAAGCGTTTTTATTTTTTTAACGGAAACACAACGCGGAGCTGTGCCTTTGTGAGCGATCACACAGGTCACTTCTCTTTACTGCGTGTTGTGCTTGTACGTGAAGAAATAGCAAGGGGACCGTACATAGGCTGTAAAATAAAATACAAAAGCAGTAAAATAAATGTTTTTTACGGGTGGCTCTCGTCAAAACACAGCAGAACTAAAGCTGGTTCCTACTGAGCTCATACCGTGTTTATAAAACATGAAAAATTTGGGTCAATAAAGGCGCCCGACAGACAATGAACTAAATGAATAGCAAGAAGCTTGCACTGTCTAGATTAGTACATCATAGCTCGGATCGCTTAAATCGTTTGAGCTTGGTTGCCTGCGTTGCCAAACAGGACCAGAGCTATTGAATATCCACACTTATGACTGTCTCGGTGCTCCATTGAGAAAGAAATCCGAGTTTGTGAAGCGAGTTATGTCAAGACTAACTCACTACTTGAGACTATAATTAATCAAATGTTCAACTTTTACCCACGTGCAACAATACTAACTCATACTGATGAGTTTCTGTTGCAGTACATTCTCTTCGTGAAAATGGGTTAGATATATTGCAAACTTCTTGTGGGAATGAGAGATTCTGCGCCCTCATATGACAAAAAAGAATTTTTTGAAAAATATACTTTACCCGTCGCCAGTATTTTGGTAAGAGAAAACAGCCCGTAACCTAGCCAAATCGATAGAAGACCTTTCGTTTGCGGCTGTGCCATTACAACGATGTAAGTCATTGAAAAATCGCCTCAGATAACCAAACAGTGCCTGATTGGCGCCATGGGTGGGCAAGAGCTTGGTGCCTTACCACCCAATTCAGGGCCTTCAGTTCACAAAATTGCAAACGCTTACCGCTCTAGACGTGGATCAGAGGTTTCCAATTGCCACGTCAAAGAACTAACAAGTTTGCATCGTATTGGCAATTTAACCAGTAACTGAATTCATTTGAAAAATATTAAAAGTTGGGGCTTCAAAACACCGGACCCGCAGTGGTGAGAGGCTGGTCAGAGGTATAAGTAGTCTGGTATTCGCAGGTAAATTCTTTTCTTCTTTTACCATCACTCACAAATGTAGTTTAATTGTTCCTTTTCACTTTCTTCCGCTTACTATCTCAGTACGTGAATCTGTCGAACTGTTGAAAAAAGGATCACTGTAGGAGTTGAGTACTTACTTCATGAATTTTGAAGAAATATACACTTGACATTAACGGAACACTAGGAGCAAAAATTTCATAGGTGCGAACATTACTCCGCTGATGAGCTATGCTAGACTTCCTCCTACTTTCATCTAGTCCAGAAGCGGAGCAGTCAATGCATCCCATATACCTTATTTTCCATTCTGTTCTGATCTGCACGAAAAATAAAAGAACAATTTATAAGAAATCAAGGTTCAAAGTAGGAAAATGCTCCCACTTTCTGCCCGTTATCTATCTTCAAACTTTTTTGGTCAGAAAGTGACGTTATGCGTCCCACTAGTGTCACTAAATTTGGCTTTCATTCGCCGTAAACTTTTGAACTCTCTAATATTTGTCGGGCTTGCAAAAATTTATGAAGGCCTCTCCTTGAAGATATAATGAATGTTTTCGTTCAAAGGGATTCGCACAGGCTCTTGTGAGCCGCAGCATAGGGTGGGAAGTTCTATTCTTCCACGACGTTTGAAGGCCACGTGAAAAAGTGAAGTTTGCTGGTGAGGATCCTGAGATGGAAGAGTTTGGGATTGTCTAGCCAGATTTGCTCCATTGTGTTCGGAGAGGAGAGGAGACGCCCAGGAAATAGGAGGCTAACAATTTGTAGACCTGAAATTCATTTCGAGTTGAGATGTTTTATGAAGGGGATTTTTTGTCGCCCAAACTTTAAATATACCCTGGAAGCATTGCGCCAAAATTTCCAAAAATTTTACTACATTGAGAAAATTTCACTTAGTTGTATGAAGGAAATGTTGGTATTTCAACTGATACTACCGTAAAAATGCTGTTTCAGCTAATAGAAAAAAAATTAGCATTCCTAACGAAATATAGTTTGACGTAGCTCGTCATGAATGAGATCGAGAGCGAAGTTGCAGCGAGCGCTGCGAGGCACTACAGACTGACTCTCGCTTCAGCAGCGTAGTTCTCATATACTTCTACGCACACTTGATTCATGTTTTCGATGATGGAAAACTGTTCGCCCATGCCTTAATGTTTTGATGTAATGAAATTTTTAAAAATTTTACAGATCAGTTTTTATAGTTGTATCTTTTTCACTAAGATACAAATTATCAAGACTCTGAATAATCTGATTCTAATAGCTCACGATAAGTTATTAGATAATACATTTTTTCGGCTTTAAATGTATTTTCAATAGCCGAAAGAATGCTGTTTTGGAGATTTCCATCATATTCATATTTACGGCTTTAAAATGTAAATACTGGGATTGATTTTTTCTAATTTCCGGTATCGTCGATGAATTTTACCATTTGTCGCAGTTGTCCAATTGAAAACCGCCCTCGTGATCGAGCCAGCTAGGCCGCCGCCAATCAACACTACATTCGCATGGCTGCGCAGCGCCTGCGCACAAGTGTCCGCTTGCCTCAGTGGCTGCGTTTAGCACAACTATCCTGCTTGATAGGCCGCAGTTTTGAGCAGCCACCCGACATCCTCGGCGGCCATTTAACACGTTCACTACGTTTCTTCGGTTGCTACGGTCGGTTTGGTTAGGTTGGAAGCACGGAATTGAAATGCTATCTTTACTGCTTAATTACATCCTTTTCCATTGTAGCAAGAGGGAAAAATATAATTGCGCAATCGTACTTAAACTTATACTCTATAGTCTAATTCAAATGAAGGTAGTGAAATCAGTGAAATGGTAGCCAGTGTTACTGGTACGTGAATGAACAATTTACCAAGTGGACCACATATATGTACCAATACATAGTGCACGCGTTGGATGCTGCGGTGACCTGCTCCCCGCAAACGTAACTGCGCTGTGCGGGCCTGACTGCTCTAATCTGGGCAGATGCCGGCGGCGATTTTTAACCGGTAGTATCTCCTGCCAAAGCGTGAGCCGGGAATATTTCCCTACCGCAATAACACTAAATTTTGGTGCAGCGTCAAACTTCGCGTGCCTCGCTCTGACAATCCAAAACCAACTTGCATATTTGCATTTATATTCTGTAAACGCACGATTATATAACATATACATAGATGCGGATGCTCGTGTGTGCTACTTTGCTTATTCATGCGGGCGTCCACGTAGTGATATTCGATTAAATACGCTGAGACACTTGTAGTGGCCTTTTTTCTTTCAAGTGTAGAAATCAATTTTACCATTGCAAATTAAAAGCAAGTTTTCATGAAGAGTAGTTTCTTTGTCTTTTTAGAATTCACATAATTTTTCAGTCCTCATAACATTTCCTTTTGCTGTAATAACGTAACCCGCGTACACTTAGGATGTTCAATTTCCATTTTCAGCAATTTAATTTAATTTTTTTTTATGTTATTAAGAGAGAGCGGGACATGTATTGCAACTCTCATTTATTTTGAATAACTTTTTAAACTTTTTATTTTTTTATTTTTCATTTAAAAAAAGCACATCATTATTCAGTTAGTTGCACATTTACTAAATACGTAAGAACTCAGCCACGGTAAATATACAAGCCAACGAATTTAAAGTTAAATCACGTAGACTAACAGTTGAACATACATAAAAACCGACGCAAAATCTTCCTTGTTCTAACGCTGAGGAAATGAAAAAAGAGCAGATTGATGACCATGATTTTCTTCCAGACTGAAGCTGTTCTTCTTGACGGAATTTATTATCTCGGAGCCAAGATCCTGCAACCGCCACGTAGTTTGGACAAAGCATTAACGCAGCAACACCTCGCTGTACTCGAGCAGTTGTGCAAGTATGAAAACCCTTTCTTCAGAAATATCATAAGCTAACAATAAGTGGAAATTTAACCTGCTATTGAAACTTGACATAGAGAGTAACTGAGATTCTTTTGTGCTAGAAAAATGTTCGCCGGTAAGTCAAGGAGAGAACTTATCTGCAGAGCAGCTGCTGTAGAAGTAGATTCATTGCTCTATAGATCACGGTCACAGAATTTTATTTTCGAAGTTTTATGGCCCTTCAACTTTCCGACTATTGAAAAACGATGGCTTTTAAAATGGAAGAACTGCCGTGGAAGTTACCAACGAAGCGCACAGCTTGGGAAAAGTACAACACCCAAATTTATAGCCCCGGGTATGAAAAATACTTATGATTTGTTCTCTCGACTTTCATTGCTTCAACTAGAGTGGTTACAATCGTGAAAAGGGATCATCTTCATCTCTGATAAATTCTAGCATCGAGCGTTCGTGTTTAAAAAATATAAGTTAAGAACAGTTGTCACCGGTCGCTTTCTTTATTTAACTTTGAGACTCGTTACCGCTAATGCGATTAGAAGTCGCTCGGTTTGCAGTCAAGATACATTTATAGAAGGAGCATTTCTCATCTGAAGCTTACTTCTCTTGCCACACTGTTTGCGTCTCTGTAAGATGGACAAGATCGCTCTATTGGCGCTAACAAACCACAGCGTTTCCTCCCGTCCCCTTGAGCAAAAATTCTTACACCTTATAAAACCAAACGGTTAGTTGCCCGGGCAAGATATGTCACATTTGGCATCAAATACTTGAAGCGGCGCAAAAATGCCTACGTTATTAGTTAGTTCATTTACCCATTGGTGACCGCTGTCACAGTAAATCTGTTGATGAAATTAAACACGAAAGTCTTGGTTCCAAAAATGAGTTCCAACTGAAATTAAGATATGTTTTTTTTTATGGGAAATGAAGGCAATCAAATTAAGTTTACTGCTTTAGGAAGCACTCCTGAGCATTAGATATTTAGTAAGATTTCTGTTCATTCAATGTACTCACCGATGACTGTTGCAAGGATCATGAGGGCAAGGATGGTGGCGGTGACCACGGTCCGGATTGTGTCAGGGTCGGCAGAATGAGCGTGGTCCCGAGGGAGGTCGCTCCAGTTGCCCCACCAATACTCGCTGCAGTTGCCAAAACTTTCGTTTTCCCACTGGGAACAGTTGCGTACTCCCGCAGAAAAGTTGCGAAAGTCGTCGAAGTTGGACATAGTTTTTAGAATAAGGTCCTCTTGGAGCAGGGCCCATTTTTGTACGACCTGTGCTGTATCCTGCTCTATTCCTCTCGACGGAGATACGGGAGGATAAAAGGATGAACCAGGAGTTGTAGACAGGAAGCTTGATGAAAAATGCGAGCTTGATGATTCGAACGGAGGCGTAGCGGCTATTGGGATAGTTTGATCGGAGGCAATATCAGGCTGTTTGGTGCCGTCATAGTCTCTTGAGGCCAAAATTGTGGTGGTATTTTCTAAAGATGAGAGACTCTCGGGATTATTTAGATTGGAGCTTGAGAAGAATTCTAGCGGAAAGGAAGGTAAAGGAACGGATGGCTGGAAAAATTGAGGACTCGTTGAATTATAGATTGGGTCCTCAGTCATGGCACTTGCACGCTGAGAAGTCCTTTAAGGCGCAGTTCACCTCTTCTAGAACCATTTGGCGTGTTTTGTTTGACTATCTAATTTTGGCGCACTCATATTTTCAGTACGAAGTGTTTAAATGCCAATATGAAATGATAGTGCATAATTTTTATTGTTGCAAAAGCGTTTAGGTAAAAAATTTTCATCATCGGCGTATGTTACCCACACATCTGAACTCTATTATCTACAGGTCGTCTAGCAATAGTTCAAACGTTTACATTGTCAATGAGAAGTTTTTACTTTAGGTTAAGAAGTCACTCTCATTTTTAGTTAAATATTCACTATTTTTTCATTTCTCACATTGTCCTATATATATTTTTCAAATTTGTGGAAATAAATAGGTCATGGAATCAAATTTTTCCTCTAGATCATACCAGATCATGTTAAAGAAAAGTTGGCTCCGAGTCACAATTTCTCAAACTTTAGTTTTCCAAATTTTTCTTCTTTTTCTAACACATTCAAATAGCTTTCAAACTATTTTCCAATAAATGAAAAAGAACTCTTGCAAATTTGTGAAATACAAGAATACATAGAAACTAATTCACTATCTAGTACATTTTTAGTGGTGATTCTGAATTTTTAAAATTTTCAGTATGTCTGCAATCAATTTCAATTTGGGTAATTATGAAAGAGAAGCTATTTGTGCACGACCATTGTCAGATATTTTGAAATCACTGGACATGACAAGTAGGACGTGCTGCGTGCCCTCGCGAGTGTCTAACTTGTGAGGCATGTGCTCGAGGTGAGAGGCTGTCCTCTAGCGTGAATTTTACTTCGGAAGTTTGGGCTCCTTGTAAGATATTGCTCCTCTCATGTATATCTTATTACACATGGGCTAGTAATTAGTTGCCCCTCTCAAGTGTATCTTACCTAAGGAGACGAGTTCCAGGTGAATTGTTGTCCTCTCACGTATATGTTTTCGTAGAAAGAAGAGTTCGAGTAGAGATATCGTCCCTCTCACGTGTATCTTATCTTAGAAAGACGAGCTCGAAATGAGACGTTGGACTACCGGTCCGAGGGTGCAGTGGCAGCCGAAATGTTAATCCTCGCAGGCAGGCCGAGGAGAGCTTGTTGGATTGCCTTTCTTGAGATCACCTGGAAGAAATAAAAAACGGATGTCATGATTGGTACGAGTGAGTCTACGAAAATACTGATCGTAATGGAAGAGTGAAGAGGAGATGCATCAAAGCGTATTTTTTTCCAGAAAGAATGACTATTCTTGTAAGGCAATATGCTCTGACCCTAAAGCTCACAACAACTGTATTCTTGATTTATTTGAAGATTCTGAGATCTTCGCATCGGATTCTACACATTTTGGTTTTCCGCCTCTGTACCATTAAACTCAGTAAATATCCAAATTAAACTACTTTTCTTTTAGTAACGAGAAAGTTAGAAAAAATTTACTTCTGCTAAAGCAATAAAATAAATTCCACAAAGCAGTGAGCTTCAGAAATGCGCCTCAGTACAGATATGCGCTTCAGTTCAAATGCGCTTCAGTACAGATATGCGCCTCGACGATTAAAAAGCTTCGCAGGTCTTCCTTAGCCTACTATGTCACTTGACGGCAGACTTATTTGTGTTCCACCAAATCATTCATGCAAAGTTATAGATCAATCATCTTTCGCTGTTCTCTCATTTCTGCTCTGGTTCGTAGTTTGGAGATCAAAATTGTTATATTTTCGCAATTCTTAGATTAATTGCTCACGTTATATCACACTTC
The DNA here is from genome assembly GCA_014220935.1 of Platorchestia sp. MABIK. Classification (NCBI taxonomy): domain Eukaryota; kingdom Metazoa; phylum Arthropoda; class Malacostraca; order Amphipoda; family Talitridae; genus Platorchestia; species Platorchestia sp. MABIK. The sequence continues at coordinate 82,626 of JACJUY010001306.1, forward strand.
AATGATGGACGGCTTCATTGAAGGTAGTATTTAGGACCAAACATCGCGGTATTACCTTATCTCCTAAAAATGAAAAAGCTTGTTTAGCGCTTACTCCAATTTTTTCATAAGAATTGATTCGAATAATTACTTCATTATCTGGAAGACCTCTTTTATTACGTAACTATTGGTTTCTGACGGAGATCTCTAAAAGTTTACTTGTGTGGGTGCATTTTAGACTTCTAAAGACGACTTGAGCTAGTTTTCGGCAGCTCAACATAAGTTGTTTATTAATTTATGAGTTATTAATTTTTTATGTTAATTTTTTCATTTATTCATTTCTTGCATGAATACAATGAAAACGTTTGAAAAAAGTGAAGATCTTAAAGCTGTGTCACGTTTGCTTGCGGCCGGTTTTTCTCATACTTGTCGACATTCATCATGAATGTATTTTGACACATTTAGAGTAAGTTGTTAGTTTTTCATCTGAGAGTTTCGCTTTTCCAACTAGCTATTAATTATGTAGATGGATTGAAAGAATTTTTAAATTCAGTCATAACATCGAAAATAATTAGGTTTATGCAGAGAGCATTACTAGAATGATGAATTCTCGAGTAACTCTATCTTTTAACCGAAAGGTTTTTGCCACTTAAAGCTTGAAAATAGGATTTAAAATTTTTAATCGCTGCAACACGGAGTTTAAGAGGACATTCCCTTCCAGGTATATACAAATTTTTATCAATGAAAGAATGACACATTCAAGTGTGTCGAAGTTTCAATGAAACAGCCCATGACCCTTTTTATATAGCACAATTTTTACCCTAAAGATTTATTTATCATTCATCATGACATTCTTGAAAGATCCGAACTTGTAGCATGAATGCACGACAGCGAAGTCTCGATGAAGCTACTCTGTTAAGATGTAGACGCAAACTTAGATCTACTAGATACTGCATCTAGTTAGTACGCATGCTGTTGCCTTTTTCAGCTGGAGTTAAGTGTGGCTACTCCTCAACTTACACTGTGTATCTACCCTCACCTTACTGTGTGTATCTACTGACATTTATTGTTGTCAGTTGACACACGCAGGTAAGAACCAAATCGTCCTCTACAATCAGAGAAGAATTTAAGAATCATTGTGACTTTCTCCATAAGGTTCTCTTCCGCGCTGAAGAACAAGATAAATCACTCTAATTCAGATCACTTCTATCATGCCTCACTTGAAGTTTTATCATTCCTTAGACTTCTGCGATGTAGCTCATTTCAAATACGTAAAGTTCTCCTTTACGCGCGTGAAAGCCTTTGGCAGCCAGGGCGGCACCGCAAGTGCGCGATGGAGCCCTCGGCCGCCGCATTCGATGGTCCAGCAAATGTTACCAAAATGAGGCTATGGCTTTTCCAGGAGACTTGAACAACTCTCTTCTTAGATTAGTTTTCTGCGCTTTTCTAATAGTCACGTTCCCTGGAATTTTTGCGTCCCTGAGAGCAAGTCGCAATGAGTACGTTCTTCCTTTTCTAATGGCGTTAAAAAGTTCAGTTTCAACGCAACTTTATTTCCCACGACTACTTCTAGAGAAATGTTATTTAATACGTCTGTTGACTAGCAACTTATTTTTATCTATATACCTCACTATCTTAGCAACATAACGAGCCTGCCAATAATCAAGTTTTTGCTTTTTTCCTCAGTATTGTATCCCATCTAATTGATGGGAAACCATGTACGTTGCTTAATTCTTGGCCGCTTGAAGTTTTTGCTCATTATACCGTTATTTTGACATTAAACTGCCACTGGCATCGACGTATGATCGACAGCAGAATAAAAAGAGACCCCCCACTGCAGAATGAACTTCAAAGAACAAATTAGGATTCAAGCGAATTCGATAAAAAAAAACGCATCACTCCGGTTGCCGGAAGTGGAGTTTGAAATTCACTTGGACGGCAAATGGATAATTCCCTGCATCTACAATTTACTCCACTGCACTTTCTGGACGCGCGCGTCCACGCATTATCTCGGCACTGCACTGGAGACCGGTGCCGATGTCGAGCTGCATTCCCACCAGACGCTGCAACATCAATGAATTCTCGGCACAGAAAAGAGGTGTTTCCTACCGGCATTTGAACTCGGTTCAGTTGTGACTCTGGGGAGGGCAGCAGCGAATTAACACGAAAAAAATACGTGTTCTGAATTAGCGGATGATAAATTATTTCGAGTTCAATTTCGAACGTAACCCCAGAGGGAGAATTGAAAGCATTTCCTCACGGTTACGAATTGTGCCGGTAGGTAAAACATGATATTAATTCTAATGATGTTGCATTAGGAATGTGAGCTATTCATCCCGGTCTAAAATTTAGATCTAAATTAGTTGTAATTGATTTGAAATGGCGACGGAGGTGTTTGTAATGAATAAAATAGGATTTAATTGTGATTGAAAATTTGTTTTCAAATGTTTAGGGTGTAATTAATGTGTATTTCATTAGACGTTTTTTTCAAACTTATTAAGATTTCGACTTGTTTGAAAGGTAAGGACAAAGTGGCGTTTTCTTAGTCTGTTTTTCATTAAAATTGAAACTTAAGTGTCGCATTGAAAGTTTCATTTCCGGAGAGCATCTCAGAATTTTGAAACAGAGCTGGCAAGAAGCACGTAGAACGCAGGAGTACTCAACCACATCGTTGGTGTTGTCGCGCCGGCCTGGATGTACACAAAAATTCTAGTTTTTCACTCCCCATTTAGATCTGAGAGACATTTTTTAGGTTGTTTTATAATCATTGAAATCTCTTCACTGAGTTTTGAAATAAAACCCCTCCGTTTGTGAGAACAATGCTCTCGACACAAAGTAATCGGTTGCAGTCTGATCGAGTGTTGAGTGCAACGTAAGCTTCATGCGTGTGAAAAGAAAGAAAAGAAAAGAAAACAGTTCTTACAGTTCTCTTGTGAACGGTGAATGACTTATATACGGTCTGGCAGTCAAACCCGACCATTAGGAATTGAGCCAAGTCAAAGAATTTTTAACACTATTTATTTACTTTTTATTTGGACGAATGTGAGTGTCTGACTCAGTTAAGAATATGATTTTACCGCGCGTTTATCTCGCTCGAAGGTTATATTCGATGGCCTGCAAGTTCTCGATGTGAGTTCCAGGGAAATTTTCATTTGCGTCTGATTCTATTTCCTTGCCACAACTGCGAGAGAATATTTAGAAAGAACTTCATGCTCGAGCTGAGCACGGTAAATAAGAGTTGTCATTTAACTCTTCTCTGTCAGAATATTTCTCTCTCATTACTGTTATTAAATGCCACCGTCACTAGACTGGGGCATTAGGTCGTCTCTGACATCAGAATAGGGACTAACTGCCACACGACAGTGAGCTTGAAAAATACATTAGAGTTCAAATTCGACAGGAATTCAAAGATATGAGCATTTTAACTGGTTTAACTGGTTAACATCCAGGCCGGCACAACAATCCACATCACTGACCACTCAGTCCTTGGTGTAATCACGCATTGACTATTGCAGCCTAGTACGGGGAGATTTATCTCAATACCTTCAAAGAGATTTACAAAAATGTGGGAATTTCGCAGTCAAAGATGGATGCAATGGTAATTTCAAAAGAAGTGATCACATAACCCCTCTCCTTAGTAAACTCGGCTGGACCCCTATTCAAGAAATGTTCCTCATGCAGAGGGCCCAATACGTTTTCTACACGTTCCTCAGAGCACTGCTGAGATAATGCGTTTCCATCCACCCACTGTAACTAACCTAAAGCCGAACAGAAACAATAATGTCTTAGTCGACCATCGTTCATCTAACATTAAGCAGAAGGCTCTTTCAATATCAGGCGACTTACTGTGGAACAAACTAACCCAGGATATCAAAATCCATCAAACAGTGAGAGAATTTAATATCAAAATAGCTCGTCATCTTGCGTCTCAACAATAATTCTTAGCTGCATCACATACTGAAAAATAGTTACGAACCTCCTTTGCTTATTATCCTATATTTCAATACATCACACAGCATTTTCGTGGAACGCATATATATATATGTATTATCATATGATTGCCTAGATGAACAAATATGTATCTGTGTGCGTGTGCGTGTAAGTTTATAGATATGGATGTGCAAGTATACTCGTATACATTTGCAAATAAAAAATACGTTGAATGAAAAGAAGAACCAATATAAAAGGGAACATTCGTTTAATGCAAACGTTTCAGCATCTCTGATTCCATCATCAGTGCTGTAAAACAAAACAAAAAAAAACGATAATAAACAAATGGCGAAAAAGTTAAAAGAAACTAATATCACTATATCCTACATGGAAAGATGGCTCTGCCTAACCATTTAAAATTGAAATGAAATTCTCTTAAATATTCGAAGCTGTACGTACACATGCACCTGAATTTTAGCGATCAAACCAACACACAATAACATCTACACGAAGTAACAAGACTACACACACACACACACACGTTCGAACACACTCCTATTTACTCAGTTGGGCAATATTTAATTTCATTTCACTTTGATCATTATTTAACTCAGGTTTATGGGTAAAAATGAACAAGGATTCCAAAATTCTAAGGTCAAATTCCTCCGTGGTTCTACAAAGTGTGGAGAAATTGGAACTTTTAAAAAGGTGGTTTGAACTATGGCAATGATCTCGGATAGCTGACTGGGAGGGAGATGAATATGGACGGCCGGTTCTATGGGAGATACCAGAGTGTTGGCTGTGATGAATAAATTGCTGGAGTGTGGTACTTCTAACATAGGACTGCAGGCAGCAATCACATTTATACAAGTAGACACCACCATTTCTCAGTCACTCTTTCAAACGCTCTTTCTTAATAAAAATTGGATTTATTTTAAAACTTTTTCTGTAAAATGGAAGCACGTCATGCATTCTTTCAAATAGCGTACTTTTTAGCGTACTAGACAGCGATGTCACTTCAGCCGATGAGCCAAAATCGATCTTATGTGCGATGAGAATGTTTCTTACTGACGTGTGATCATGAACTCTTCCTGCATATTGATAGCAAAATCTTTCTCATTTTTGACCATAAACACTTCTTCATTCACTTGAACGTAATTCATTGCGTTTTATCGTAAATTTCATTATTTTTGATCTAAAAAGCCAAATTCAGAGGGATTGCTTGAACTGGGTAATTATATCTGAATTTTGAAAGAAACCTCGAAAATGCATTACAAACTGTGAGATGTTGTGCATGAATTCTTAGCATTTCCGATCTCCATTCAGTTCATGCCCTCTTGAAGCTTCATTAATTTCACTCAAACGAATTTCTAGTTCATTTGTGTTACGCTGCGTTTTAAGATTAGAGTGCCTTGTAAACAATATTTGGATAGTGACTGACAAGCTAGACACCTCAGGAGGCGCACGTTGTCCCGGCCATTCGATGTCCTGGGCTCGGTTTACACAATCCATTGCGCTGACACGCACAGGCCTGCTGTGACATTCAGGTTCTCTCAGAAATCAAAATAAGCTACAGGCTTAAATGCGATGGCACTGCTCAGTTCTACCGTCACTTCTGTTGACAAACTAACTGTGGTTTCTATAAATGTGAAGCTGAAGCAATGTTCCTTCTACTATTTGAGTCATGTGCATGGTACATATCACTGGCAAATTCACGTATAACGCCGACATAGGAAAGCATTATCGAGCGAGGAAAGGAATATCGACGAACACCACGCGGCCATGACTGTTAACGCACGCTAATGAAATGACAACACGGGTGGGATACGGAGGCATGTTCGTCCGGACCACTCGCTGCTCAAGCCTACAGCGAACAACAAGCCCCGCTGAGGCTCGCACGCGACGAAGAATAACACGGCCAGAAAGATTGCGTTCCGTCCGGAAGTGAACGATGTACAACAGCGTGCTAAACGCTTTTTATTGTATAAATTATGTCGAAATAGGTTGCGAGGAGTTGATGTTTCAATAGATATATGTGTAGACATGGCTACTGTAGAGAAATAAAAAGTGTTGTCATAAATTATACTAGAGAGAAATAAATTAGAATTCCGACAAGAATAGGATCCAATCCATTTTACATGAGTTATTTTTCTTGAGGTATCGATCCCCAACGATGTTTCTTCTCAAACGCTCTAAGTTAAGACTTGCTAGAGGTGGATGAAATGACAAGACAAGACTTAGTCCATACAGGACTTCTTCTGAAGTCTTGAGATGCCAATGTTTGACTTGGAGCATTTCCTGATTCATTAGGCATCCTGAGCATGTACACCTCCTGCTAGATGAAGTGTTTCTGTACCTGTGATAAATGCAGCTAGTCTGTATTTTTGGTCCATAATGAGGTGAGATTTTCATCCTTCCCTCTTCCACGCAGCAAAGCACGATCATGCGGAGCAGTGCAATCAAACTCCGAATGAAAAAGTTAAAATTTTCTTTATTGGAAATCACTTTAAAAAATTCTGGGATGCCATTCGCTGAGTCGTAAATTTTACTGGAAAAAAATTCTGAGTTACGCTGAAAACAGAGGATGTTTCGGCAAATTTATTTCGATAAATTTATTGAAGAACAACAACAAAACAGAATATCTGTTTTAGCCCAAACTTCACTTCAATATGGTCCCTGCTTCACGACGGCAGTATGAAATTTAGCTAAGGTCTTAGGTTCAGCAAATGTGTATTTTGCTCTTGACCTAGAAGAAACCCATGGAGAATAGCGAGAATCTAATCCTCTATAGGCCTCTAGCACGTAGAAAAGAACACATCTGAGAGCCAGCACGACGCTGCGAGGCCGAGTGCAGTGAACAAGTCACACGAAACCTATGAGCAGCAGCGCGATGAGCCTCAAGCTTTATAGCTGAGAACCGTGCAGCTTGAACCGCTCATGTTTTGTAACCTTTGTGTACGAAGTTAGTATTCAGCATAGTTACAATGCAGCAGAATTAGGAATTTAACATTCACCGACATTGTTTTTGAAATAAAAAGTTATTCGTTTTATTTTAAACATGCAATCAACTGACATGCGAAATGCTCTCATGCAATTGCATTGGTCAATTAAACCATATCTGAATGCAGACTTACTTATGATCTATTTGCTGCCTCCGTATCATAACTACCACGAATGGTAGTGGGTTCGAGGAAAAGCTAATTCTGACACGTCGATGTGTTTATAAAAAGCTCTCTTTTCAAATGAATGTGTTCTTTGATACTTCATGTGGCCTCACAGATGAAGAACGCTGAGTTGCGGTCGCATTTCATGAGATACTTTTTAGTTTTGTAAAAGCTGTTCCATGTATTCAGCTGTTGTTTTAAGCCGAACTCTAGCCTTCGTTTTCGAGGAATCATTAGCGAGTCTTCGGAAGTGAGGCAGGTGACACTTTTCTAATTGGAAGCAAGATGTTTTTGTCATTCAACCGTAGTCAGAATATTCTAAATTTTAAAACGGCCTTGTTCTATAGCTGAAACATGTGTTGAAATTAGTACCTTGGTAGAAGACCATGTGCATTGCACTTTCAAAAATTACACAGACAAAACTGAAGCTTTGAATACTTTCACAAGGAAAAATTGATTCATGCTGTCGAAAAACTCCGAATCACAGATACGATGATTAGACGAAATGCGCACTGCCGGACATTTTCTGACACCGATTTTACAAATTCTTTCGTAATAAACAGTTCAATTTTCAATTTGGTATTTGGGACCAGATTTTGACTGATTTTATATCGACGTAGCAGCACAGCTGGGAGCGTACGTGCTGAGGCGACTGTGGCTAGATTATTACAATAGTTTCTAGACCTACTGCCGAGAAGTAAAAAGAAATTCATGGCGAGATAAAGATGAGTTAGGGTAAGCTTGGTTAGCGAGTAACCGTTTTCATTTCGTTTTCATGGCAAGCATAAATGCTTCTGAATTGTATCCAGTTTTCGAATGTAACCAATAATAAATTATATTGATATGACGATCTATTTATCCAGTCTCAACTACTACTATGGGCATGAAATAGGTACTTGGCTATAAAGAGTGGGGTACAAAAAATTTCCTTGTTTCAAATACTTATAACTACGAATCACAGTTATTTTTAGAATCCCAGTAAAAATGTATCACTGCTATGTCATTCCTATTGGTGAGACCGTTCTTAATTCAACTGCACTTCACAAATACAGAAACGAAATTTTTCACCATCGATCCTTAACAATGCAATTGACAAAAGAAGAGCGAGCATCCTTCGTAACAACATTCAATTATACCAAAAGTGTCGCAGGTCGTTCAACAATTTCGAAATCATTTTCAGGACAGAAGGCTGCTGAACCACTTCTGTGACATTTATGATTTCATTGAAAGTTGTGACCAAAAATACCGGTTCTTCTTTTGTCGATTGCATTGTTAAGGGTCGATGGCGAAAAATTTGATTTCTGTATTTCTGAAGAGAAATTGAATTTGTCTCATAAATTGGAATAACGAAGCAATGACGCTTTTTGACTGCGATTATAACTACGATTCGTAGTTATACGTATTTGAAAAAAATAAGTTTTTTTCATGCAAACTCAGTGTGCTGACGATCGCATTTGAAATAGAATACTTTGAACTTAATTCCAGTAAACTATAGCTCTGACTTTGAAAAACATCGCTTTTTTAGCGTTAGAGGTAAACTAAAGGTTAGGGATAATAATCACATTGAGAATTTATATCTTATTACTGTATCCGTGTTATCAAACATGGTGTTTCTTGACACGGGAATGAATTTCCGTTTCCTATTCCATTCGACGTTATCCAAACCTAATCTATCTAAACCTATCCTCTCTTACATACATATACAAATACCAGGCTTTTCCCCCTTGCGGGAGGGTAGCCGACAGCAAACCGAAGGGAAGAGATAAACAATAAACAAACATTCAACCTTAGTCATCCTTAAAGTCACTAGGAGGCGAGAGAGGCAGCACCAGAACGGCCATGATCAACAGCAGCCCAGCACAACCACCTTCCACAGTCAGGCCCGACAGCCATAGCTGGTTTACCACGATCCCGTTTCAATGCGCGCAGCCCCGACCCGCACATCAAAGGACAATCATACACATCGTCACATGCGGGCAGGTTTCCAGAGACCGCGTCAAATTTTCGTCCAAATACACTGCTTCCACTCACTTCTCTCTGCAGTCATCCCTCAGACCGTTCTCATACAATGCACGTTTCATCCCATCTATCCAACTCATCCGTGGCCTTCCTCGCGCTCTAATACCACTCACCTCCGACGTATAAATCTTTTTAACCAGCCGCTCAGCATTTATTCTTTCAACATGCTCAAACCATCCAAGCGCTTTTTCATCCACCCGCCTACTCGTCATCTTGACAACATCCATCTGCTCCCTAAACCCACTCATTTGTAATCCTATCTCTTCTTGTTACTCCAAACATGCTCCTTAAACACTTCATCTCAAACACATACAGCTTCTTCCTCTCGTGCTGCTCTCAAATCCCAAGACTTTCCATGCCGCAAAACTGGCAAGATTAAGCTTTCAAACAGTACCTTTTTAACACTCATACTCAAACTCCATTAAAAAAGTTGCCTCATTGCATCCAAAGTCTTGCAGCCTTCACTCACTCTAAGTCTCACTTCTACTTCCATACTATCATTCACAGCCACATCCGACCCGAGGTACCTAAGATGCTCTACCTCTTATGACACTTCACCATTCATCCTCACATCCAATGTTCCAAACACTCCACCTTTTGAACATCTCATCACCTTGCTTTTATTTACATTCACTCTCAACTTACGCCTTTCGCACACTCAATCAAACTCTGCAACCAGTCTCCGCAGTTTTTCCTCTGAATCAGTCACAAGCGCTGTATCATCTACAAACAACAGCTGACACAGTTCCTAATTCGTACAATTTTGTCCCAACAACTGCGCACCTATTCCCAACACTCTCGCATTCACTTCTCTCCCTGCACCACCCATAAACAAATTGAACAACCACGGCGACTTCACACATCCCTGTCTCATGCCTGTCAAAACTGAAAACCAGTCACTCACATCATTCCCTACTCTCACACATGCTCTGCTATCAATATAGAAACTCTTGATCGCATTCAACATTCTCCCACTCACTCCATACAAGCCTACAACCTGTCATAATGCCTCACGGTCCACCCTGTCATATGCCTTCTCCAGATCCATAAATGCCCAATAAACATCTTTTCCTTTCGCCAAGTATTTCCCATTCACCTGTAGCACAGCAAACATTTGATCCACATGTAATGATCGTCCCGGCGTGAGATCTTTTGTTGTTGTGTTTTGTCGTCGCGACTCTTTCATTCGTCACTTTATTTTATTTTCCTAGTAGATCTCAAGTCGGATGGAACCTTTCTAATTCTTAATTAACCATGACAAATTAAAATAGTAGCCGCCACCACCCAAAATGGGATTATTTATATTAGTTGGAAACATCAAATACATGGTGTTAATTAATTTCTTCGAGACGTGGTATTAATCATTAAATGAGGTAAGTGTAAACTCAAGCTATATAGGGCAAATATTAACGTGAATTTCATCATCAACATTTCATCATCATCATCTCACCATCATCATCTCTTCATCATCACTTCCTAACTTACAAGGGAAATTAAAGACACGAAAGATTACAAAGATTCGCTATTAACGCAGACATCTACCGCACCACAATGCTGTCGAGAGAGAAGCTGATTAGACACAAAGTAAATATGTTAACTTAACTGTAGGAATCCAGTTTGGGCTTTGTCGAGACAAGAGGGTAGATTGATCACTTCACAATTCATTTGATGATCAATTGGAACAAGATGGATCTCGATATGCTTTAGTGTCCATTGGTGATTTTAACATATACACGGTCGTTTACAGCAAATCGGGTTCATCGCCAAAGGCGATGAACCACAGGAGGAAGATACCAGTGAGTTTTGTATGATCTTGCACTGTTAACCTTCAGAATTGGATTTTATGAGGGAACCTTCTCAATTTGCGCGTATGACTGCCTCAGGCAAACCCCTGCGTATGACGACTGCCTGTTTCCCGTTTGGCCGCTCCCTTGAAATACTCCTAGCTTGCTTGAGGGCGCGTCTCTATGTTAGTGAACAAACGCGTTTCGACAGTAGCTAATTATTAATAAGAGAAAAGCCCACAATCTTGATAAACAATAACTAGGATTCCGCAGTCAATCTATAAATGAATAATATCCTAGACGATTAAGATTACCAAGGCATGAAAACATTGTGATAGAGGAAAGAGAAAGAGGTATCTGATAACTTGAACTCGTAGTCCCTCTGTTGCGTCGTGCTGATGATGTGAAGAGGGTAAGATGGTGATGATGGTGAGGCGTAGCGTCGTCTGGCGATGTTGTAGGAGTAAATAGTACTACAGGCAGATCGTGGAGTTGATTCAAAGTTGCGCTTATCCATGAGAATTAACATATTTTCATATGATGTATCAACGGATCTTTTCGAGGAGACGAAAGTCGTTGGCCAGATGTAGCAATTCAGTATTCCTCGTAGCGACTCCTTTTGATATGATGTAGGGCGGTTATATCGTGAGGTTACAACACACACAACCTCTACCACTTCTAAAACCACATTTTTCTTTAGATAGCACATCATCCGTCATTACTCTCACTCTTCCTATTAAAGCCCTTCCATACAGCTTCCCAACGACACTCAGTAGACTTATACCTCTGGAATTACTACACTCAAACCCGTCACCCTTCCCCTTATACAACGGAACTACACACGCGCTACTTCAATCTACAGGAACTTTACTAGCATCAAAACACACATTAAACAGACATACCAATCATTCAACAACCGCATTTCCTCCTTTCTTTAGATATTCAATCGTACAGCCGTCCATCCCTGGAGCTTTCCCATTTTTCATCATATTCAACGCACCTTTCACTTCTTCCGCCCATCTCTTCCGCGCGTCAGATCCCTCCACTAGCAACTTACCATTTGCATCCTTTACTCTTGCCTCACTTTCCACCTGTCCTTTCTTAATTCTCTTCACTTCCTTCCAAAAAACCTTCTTCTCTCAATAAAGTCCCCTCCTAACTTCCTCCTCCACTCCTCACCCGCAGCCCCCTTTGCTCTCCTTACCATTCTCCTCACTTATTTCTTTCCTTCCCTATACTCTTCACAATTTTGCTCTTCAAAATTTTTTTGGCTGCCCGTTGCAGCCATCTTTCGAACGCCCCCCGCTTTCTTCTCACATCCGCTCCTACATCCCCGTTCCACCATTCACTCCCCTTTCTAATCCCCCCCCCACTTTCCTAACCCCGCACACTTCCTTTGCACACTTTATCACTGCATCTTTGAATTAAAGACCTAACTACACTCAACATAGTGCACGAACTTTGTGAAAAATGACAGCATTCGATACGGTGATATTAAATAAAACACGTGGATCATTTGTTACTCATATGTATAAAGAGAGGAAACGTTTTGTGTCTTAGATCATAGTTCCTAGGATACTCGTGCACAGACAAAAAAAAGTTGATTCGTGGGTCTTTGCCACGAACGTAACTTTACAATATTTTCATAGTGTGACGGACGGACGCAGGCCATATTGCAGTGTAGATTTGAATCTGTTACTCTTATCTTTCCATAAGTATAATTTTTAGGAATGACCATAAATATGTATGATTTTCAACGTGTGGCAATGACATTATCTAAATGGAAAAATAAGTCTTATATCCTGAAAACTTGAGACCAAGTTGCACGAAATTCATACTCTGTGGACGTGGTTACAGCGCGCTGAAAAGTTCATTATCGTTTTCAATTTATAGTAGTAAAAATAATGACAATAATAACCACCGATTGTTTGGTAAATTTGGCAAAACTGGAGGTAGGAGCGATTTGGATAACCACTTTTTATGAAACAATCAGTCTCGAGAGATGAGGCCAACAAAAAGCCTTCGATTTTAGGCTGTCATTTAATACTGCGGTACACCTGGGGACAATGGGCCCACAACAACCGAATACTGAGACTATGCAATATAAATATGATATTTTATGTATTAAAAAATAAATATAAATATTGAAGTAAATTTTTTGCATGCATCAAAAGAAGATGAGACAAATATATTTGAAGAAGATGATGTCCGACAATATGTCCGCTATTCAGCTATCTTGCCTATGAGCGTGCTGGAAGAATGTAGACATTAGAACACCCGCACAAAGGACGTAGGCCTTTTAAGTTACGGTATTAGCTTATTTATGGAAATTGTTTTCATATGAGGAGTGGATACGGTCTTAGCTCACGTGTTAGCGGCGCATATTACAATAAAATACTCATCTCAAGAACTAGACTGCTAGATTATCCCCAATTAATTTGACACGCAAGAAAATGCTATATAAACACGACCGATGAAGAGGGCGACCTTCGTGCTTGTCCTTGAAAAATGCTTGTACCAAGCTCGCCTACATCAATAAAGCTTTGCAACAAATTTTCTAAACAAGTCTCCGGAGACACAACGCTGTAGCAATCAGGGTCGTCACGAACAGTTTCGGTTTAGTTACAGCAGCAGCTGTCGAGGTTTACCCCCATCTACGAGCAGCACAATGTGCGGGAGTAAAGATGAAATTGTGTCTCGAAGTTGTAGCCGACGTGTGCTGCATTTAAATTCCAATGATAGGAGCAACGCAACGGAGTTCATTCCACGGATATTTTTGTTTGGTGTCGTTGCACCAATCGCCAAATGGAAGATACAAGTGACATGAACGTCCTTTTAACATAAGATGTATTTAAGCTAATAATATTTCATCGTACAAAATAGTTGTACCTTGTCATGGTGACGTACCTGAACTTCTCAGCATGTTTTTCGTACACTGTTCTATTACATCATCTTTCAGAATTTTCTCTTTCTATTTGTAATAACTAGTACAAAATGTTCCCATCGTCTTTTCAATAAAAAGTTCAAAGTTTTTTCTCATAGAAATGACTTCTTGAGAAGAACTGCTTCTCTTGTCGACATCTGAAAAACAACAGTCGATGTGCAGGCTTTCTCAGGAATCAAACAACAATTTTCTTCCCTTTAAAGGAAACCAATTGAGAGAGATGTCGCTTCGGTATGAGCATGACGGAAACGTAGTTTAGCCAATTTTACATCCCTGAAATTAGAATTTCCGGCTCGCTCATAAAGAAATACGTTTATCGATGCTCCGTCAATAATATCCGCTGGATAAGGCGATATGTCAAGAGCAATTTGCGCTCGCCAAGAGTTTGTATAATGTGCAAACCTCGCATTTGAGCTAAGCCTGCGTATCCTGAATACGAGCCTCGGTGCCCTAATTCTAGCTCCCGATGTGAGCTGCGACAAAATTCGGATTCTTTAGCTCAGGCGATGGGGCTCCGGAGCGGAGTGTATCGGCTGATTGTTGAGTAAAGGATTCGTAATGCAGATCAAACTTCCAGCTACATATCCGGAATCCTTCGCAAGCAAGAATGGCAGCGTTCTTATTCAGTCTCACACTGAAAGCACAATGCACAACTGAATTTGTGTTTGCACTATCTTTGCAGAATTTTTGCTCGGGGCTTCTGTCTGAATTTTGAAATCCTTGTAACTGATCATGTGATCGGTTTAAACGACGGGGTTGAGGTCTTACACAGCTAAATTAGGACGTCGAGTCAAGATCTTCACTCTAGATTTTGGAGGTTCCTCGTTGAACTACAAGTTCAAAGCTGTCCACATTGCAAGGCAACATCGGTTAAGAGCCTGGCACAACGAAGTGTGCCTATGCAGAAATTTTCGATGAAATATTTGCGTCAAACTCTTCTTATCATAAAAATTTGCAGAGCAATGCTAGAAACATGCTCAGCGGTGAGCGGCTGCCACTGTCTAATATTCCGGAATGAGAGAGGAAATTTGTATTGGAACTGAGTATGATGAATGCGTCCAATCCCCGAGCATTACCTCTGCAGTCCGGACGTTGTGCTTGAGATGATATCGAGGCCGCGGCGCAGCAGCAGCGTAACTTGAGTCACTTTAAGTCTTGCTTATTTGCCATACATCCGGGCTCGTTACTGTCAAATCCATACTTGAAAGCAATTAATTCGGCTAATTAAAGTATTTATTTGTTAACAAGAACAGGGTTTCATTACATCTACAGCTCCGCCACAGCCTGACGTGCAGACAATGAACAACACATCGCCGTCTCTGTGAGCACAACAGACCTGCCTCATAAATCCATCACAAACTGCGAGACGATCTGTTTGAATTACTAACATTTCCAGTCTTCATTCAGCTCATGTGTTCATGTACATAGCTTCAGTGATTTAACTTTAACTAGGTTATTGTTCATTTGTTCATCAGCATGTTCATCATTGTTCATCAGGCGGTCCCCATCACATTTCTATTGTTCATTTGTATTAAATTGCGTTATTTTTAGATTAGTTAGGGGCGCGTAGACAATAAGTTAGTGACTCTGACACGATAGACGCTTCATGAGACGCACGTTATCCCGGCCATTCAATGTCCTGAGTTCAGTTTAAACAACCCATCGGGCTGACCCGCACTGAGCTGCTGTGGAATTCAACCTCTCTCAGAACTTAGAAAAAAACTACAGCTTGGAATGCGCCCTCCTGAGCGTTCAAGCTGCTCAGTGTGAAATCCATTTTCGTTTCTAAATTAACGAAAGTGTTTAGTTTTTTGCAAGTGATGAAATTCACTTGCAAAACTAAAAACTTGAAATTCATTTGAAATTCGTGAAAGTTACAGAAGGTTACGATAATGCTCCAAAGAAGTGCAAGTGGATTTACTTTTTATCAAGAAGTCTTAATCCCCCCATGCAACGTGCTGAATTTAATTAGACATCCATGTTGTGTGGATACTATTGCGGAGCAGTAAGAGTTTTTGGGTAACAATCTAAAAAAATGACAAAACCCGCAGATTTTCTTTTTTCACACGCTAGGAGGAAATGAAGCCTACTTCGGGCATTGAACCCACCAACAGTATTTATCAATTCTACATTTTGCGGATGTTTTATTGCTTTATTGTGTATAACAGCTGTACCTTGACACGTTGCTGGGGCAACGAATGATGTTGAAACGCCCTTACCTACGTGAATATACTTTCGTCAGCGAGCATTGCTGGCTATTGTCGTTGTGATATCCAGTCCTAACATTTCCACAGAAATCAGGCGGTCCCCATCACATGGCCTCGTAGAGCAGGTAGTTAGCGGCATAGCGGCTCGTATGGCTGGCAGTTAAGACTTTTTTGCAGGCAGTATTTTTAAAGAGAACCTGATGTTTTTCACAAAGCCGACGACTGTTAGAGCTTCATCTTGCTTTACTCCGCTTTTTAGAATCGTGTCCTTGCATCTAAGTCATCTCGGAGTACGTTACGGAAAGGAGTTGATCAGCCTTTTTCCTAACTAGTGAATGATCCCTTTCGTCATCACTTAATCTACAACTACATGTTTCACTGATATTACTTGCTGTAATAAAGTATCACGGATCTTTTTTTGCATTGAAAGTTTAGAAACGGAAAATCTAGAAGGCGAGAGAAGAAAATCCTTCAGCGAAAGAGTGGGAATCGGGGCAAAGAGATACAGCATGTAAACAATTGAACATCACAGGCAGCTCACAGATGTGTATTATTTTGGGAACAATAATGGAGTTCGAAGGGCCTAGTACGCTCCGTCATCACCTGATCTTTCAATTTTCAAATGGCAAGAAAGAATCTAAAATTTACTTTCAAAATCACTTGTACAGTTTTTGTATTGAAAATGTGTTTATTTTTTGTGTGTTTCACACAACTTCCTACATCGCATCCAATTTCTGCAACGCTACGAGGGAGGATTCCGTCAGGCCAACGATATTTCCCTATCATGCCTCGAAAAGAACAAAATCGGCATTACGTGAGAGATACGTTCACATGGTTAAAATCCAGTATTTGTGGAACTCTAAAATTCTTCGCCCAATCTACTACTAATATTCACATGATTATCCGGCGCAGCTCACGCCCGAACAACGCAAGAATTTGTCATTTGAATGTTTAGCTTTTGTCATGCCAGCCCGATGGGAGCTCCACGTCATAACGGTCACCATGCAGTTACTTTTTCACTTCAAAGAATATAATTCTGTCAATGTAACTTTAAACACTGTGTCTCATTCATTTGGCAGAGATGAAATATACTGTTCAGTTTCGCAACGCCTAATTAAGATTGTGGGCTTTTACACGAATTAACAGTCAACCACTGTCGTAACGCGTATGTACATAACTATGCGCCTTGAGAGTTAGAAAGGGCAGAGCAGGCAGATTATCCTGAGAGATCAGCGCGGGAGGTTGGCTAAGCGAGATCACAAGGACTGGTGCTCCTCTCTTAATGCTCATCGCCTTCAGCGATGAACCCGCTTTTTTAAATGTCTTGTAACGGTTGAATGACTTGTAAGTTCTGGGATTCATCTTAAAAGATCAGAATACCCATTCTGCCTCGAATATACTCATTAATTTCAATTCTTGAAGTGACCTGCCTCCCCGCACATACAATATTAACGCCCAACAGGACTCCAGAGGTGAGTTCGCATTGTTACTGCAATGCCTAATCAGCTTCTCTTTCAACAGCTTTGTAATACTTAGTTGTCAGTGTTCATCAGTTTCAATAGTGAAGCAAGTGCTCTTTCGTGTTTTAATTCCCCTTGTTGGTTAGGAAGAGTGAGAGGAAAGGGTGAAAAAGATGAGACGAAACCTATAAATGATACTGACGATATTAAACATACTCGTATAAATGATAGCTTTGAAAATACAGCTTAACTGATGCGCTCGGTACGCTTACCGAAGATAATCGTTTGCTCACGATGACTGGAAAGAATCATTCGATCACATTATTTAATATACTAATTATACAATTATATCATTATAGCTTGTTTCATTAGGGGCTGATGGCAGCGGCTACCTATTATCCTAATGAAATGATTCCGGAAAGAACATGGAATGGTCGTCAAAAATATCAAATTCAACATGCGATGCGATACCGCAGTGAGGTTGGAAAACCACCTAAATAGGAACATTACATTTGCTATCAGATCAATAATCTGGGCCTGCTATCGTCAGACGTCAATAAAATTTCTAAGAAAAGACTGGCGATTGCCTTGCATGAATGCGAGGTACTCATTACGCAGATATGTTGTTTGAAGAATTATCCTTCAAATTTTGGTCTTCGTACTTTTCAAATCAGTACTATGTTAATTAAAGATTATTTTTCATATGTTTCATTTTCAAACCTCATGATTTGGTTTTGTAGCTCCTCACATCAAAGAGGAAGGAACATCTTGTGGCAATTTTGCTCGTGTTCTACCTGGATGATGGATAATCTCGTAAGTCAAGAGTATATCCAGCGCAGCTTATTTATCACTACCGCTATTTATCACTACTATTTATCACGACTGCTGCACTCACAAGGGATTTTCAGCCATGGAGGAAAGAATGATGGGTGTAAAACAGAATTTTAAACATGTATTACAAACATGCGCTCGAATACAAAGATACATGTACAAATACACATATACACCTGCGCTCTGGCGCGGATATACGCGTGCATGAACTCTATTGAAGAGAATGAAAGGGCATCTAAGAATGAAAAATTCTGCTCCCGGCATTACAAATGTCGAATGTTAACAATTGAAAAATGATGGCGATTTTTGGAGCTGGAGACGTGATAGGTAAATTTTGGTATGTGAAGGGAGAATATCGGTACTGCACGCGTGATTGGTACAGCCGACGTGATTTGATACTTTTGGTACTGAAAATTTGATTGACAGATATTGGTACTGGAGAAAACGTGAGTGGTAGAAATATCTCGGCATTGTAAATGCAATTCACGAGCACAGAAAAAACGTTCCTCTCACCCCTCCCATGTCGGGAGTGGAGCTCAACGTTGACGAGTAGATAAAGGAAAATACGTCACACTTTTCAAAGTTAACACGCTGCTTGCGATATAACCCAAGGAAGTTGGATAAAACTTTCTTGATACGACCTATCGATGGTTCGTTTAAAAAATGTTAAAAATCTTTTAAAATGAATGGCATTTAATGAACCTGGTTAATGTTTGGTATTTATAAAATTGCTAACAACTCTTGACTTGAAATTTGAGTTTAACATTTAACTTCAGTTAACCCATCGCAGTCAACGTGTTAAGCATGTTGAACCTGAAGAACTTCGAAAAATTTGGCGTACTACAAACAAACATAACACAAACATGAAAATGTATATTTATTTGATGTTATAGACAACTTTCTAAAAGAGTTAAAGTTAGCAAAGTTGAAGTTGAAAAATTTAGCAAAGTTGAGTGAGTAAAACAAACTAATACGCGAGGAGTTTTCCCCAGCTAGCGTGCACGCACACGCATGAATAGCTGCGAGTGCGGCTGCCCGCCCCAGGGGAGGCGAGACGCCATGTGCTTCGCTCCCCAGCGGCGTTTGAAGCAACGAAGCAGCAATAACATTTATGCTTTTCTTGTTCAGCGCACGGATCTCATCGCGCAAAAAATGTATCACCTTATGATGATTTCATTTTATCAATCTTTTCATAACCGGCAAGGGGCAGGTGATGAAATTACAACGTAAGAAAACAAATACACAACGGTCATAAAAAAGAGCTGAGGGCTCGAGCGCTGGCTGTGGCGTGTGTCGCTCTTTGTGTCTTATCTTCTTTGTTATTATGTACGTCAGACGCCGTGGCGCCTTGTAGCATGGTGGGGCATGTGGCGCCTTGTGGCATGGTGGGGCA
>JACJUY010001306.1:120605-131888 GCA_014220935.1 Platorchestia sp. MABIK
TCACGAGTTTCCGTGATGAGAAGCGGTCCTTAAAGTATTGTTAAGATGTTTAATTTCGAGTGACTTCAGTAATGAAGTGCTCACGAATATTATGTGCTCCTCGTATGAAGTGGGCATCGCTTCTACTGCAGTTTTTAACTGCAAATAATGAATGTTCAGCGACGTGGGACAATGATATCTGCATCAATTAATCCAATAAATAATTATTTCTTGGAAAACCCTGGAAGAAAAAGGTTTTGAACATTTTCTGAAAGTTTAGTACGACTTAATATAAAAAAATTGTTTTGAATAAGTGTAAAGATTCCTAATGTATTTACCTAAGCAAAAGATTGTTTCTGCAACCGAAGGTAGGGAAAGTGGCATAAATTTAAATTTGCTACTTCTGATTTTATCTTCAACGCATTTTATTCATCTTTCGTTAAGTAGACGTAAGTTCTACTGTCTACAAAAATACTTTGGCGTCATTCATAGCTGAACGAAATTGTCATGTAGTGAAATTTAATTCCAAACCGGAAATTATTTTTGTTCAATTCATACACTTTTTGAAAATTTAAATGTGGACAAAATATCGATTAAATAAACTCTCAATTTTCAAAAACCCAGTTACTTGAAAAATATTAATACCTAGAAGTTAATAAGAAATCGATCATTTTATTTGTAGTTAATTTTAATTTGCCAGTATATGTTTTCTTTTTTCGAGTGTACGTTTGCATACGATATCAATTCTATCGAATAACTGATCACACTTAAGCGTCCTGAATCTTACAAAATCTCTGCGTCTGTTTTGTAATCAGTATTTGCTCTTTCGGATTTCGCTAGAGTGCCTGAACACAACGCGAGGTGTTTCCATTTGGGCAGCGTACTAGCTCAAGCTACCACACGTGTGTAGTCCTGCTGAGCACACTGATTTTGTGCTCGTGGATTTTAAAATCATTGGTAGAAAACAGTGGAAATGATCTTTGATTTGAAAATAGTTTTATATTTACAGCAAACAGGCAATTTTAGTTAACACGTCTGGCTCATACCTTCATTTGGCGTTAACGACACGGTTTTTCTGTTTTTCGTTTGTGCACTTTGAAGTGTATGGAGAAGTTTTGTATTTTATTCTGATCCTGTTTTCGTATTTCGGTAAAATTAAATGTGCTTTGAAAGATGAAGATTGATAATAGAGCTGGTCTTTGAAAAATTTTTATGGTGAAAGGATTTATTTTATCATTTACCCCTTTTTAAAGAATTAGGCCATGATTTCGAGAACAGCGAAACTAATTTCATCCCGCTATACCCATGTATTTCGAGATTAATGTAATACTCAATCAGAGAGGCAAATAAAAGAATTAGTGGTTATGTTTAGCAATGCTTCGCAAATATTAATTTCAAAATTGTTCCAGTGAATAATCTTTGAACTGGTCCGGTCTCCAATGGAAGCTACTCGTGCTTGTAAGTTTAGCTGTGCACAATGTGCATCATAGTACGTTGGATGCATGCATCGAGAGCAGTCCTCGAGCTTCTTGTAGGAATGTTAGAACTGTCAAAACTCTAATTTCTTGCAGATTAAAATCATTCTGATCAGCTTAATTATATTTCAGCTGGTCGATTTTCCACCGTAACAAATGATCATCTCCATACTGGAGTCACAATCTTCGAGTCTGCATATTTTAAAACAAAATCGGATTTTTGAGTCTTCGTCCGATCCCCCTTGCATGCAATAGCACATGAATCTTCTCATTTTGTATCAAACCAGATTGTGTTCTAGATCATTCATCCAGAAAAAGTTAACTTTAATACATGCGTTTTTACAGAACATTATTCGTACGGTTGATGATCAGATTCAGAAACGGTTGAAGTAATGTTGATATAGAGTGTGACAGAAATTTTCTCTTCAGTTTGTTTTGCTCTTTAATTTTTATTGAGAGTGCTTTGACTCCCTGATGGTTTCCATGCTCAATTTGACGTAAAAATCCTTTTCTTGATTTTATCACAATGATTGAAAAATATTTTGATTTTCCAATCCTAGTAACTTAGCGTAACAAAGCAGGGTTTAAATTTGATCTCTTTCGGTTGCGTCAAGGAATGACAGATTAAGTGATGAGTTCATCTTTAACAAGTGAAGCGGCAACCTTATTTCTCAGCCTTGAGTCTGACTCAATTTCTTGTAAAGGATTGCTTCACTGGCCCGAGTTATTGTAGGAAACTCGCTAATATTTTTAGATCGAACCAAGGAAACCACTACACTTGAATGCCAATCCATAAGCCATCCAAATCTACGCAACCACCATAAAGAGAGGGACCAAGTCTTACTTCGACCAAAGCCTTCCATGGTTGAAAAGAATAAAAAAGTTATGCTAAGCCTGGGGCGTAACTTCTATTGCAAGTGTATTATGCCTTCGGATGCCCGATTTTTTTTCGTCATTTTATCGTTGCATAGGCAGTTTAGCTGAAAATTATTTGCATGTTTTTCAAAACAATAGCACAGCACTGTCCACTTAAAAAAATATCACTAACAAGGGAGCTTCATGGCAATTTACGATCACTTAAAATTCAATTTCGCTCACCAGGAGTAAAATGCGCCTCTGCTGATGTGGTTTACGCAGTCAATCCAAGGTTGACGATGTCGCTTTATTCCGACTTTACATAGAACTTGACTCATTGTTTTTATCGTTAACACTTTCAAAATCTGTACTAAAAACAATTGACTTTGAAAATCTGTAACGACTGAAAAATTTTACTAATTTTTCTTGTCCCAGACGTATTCTTGTGTTTTGCATTCCACGAACTTTCGGTTAACACAAGCAGCGCAATCATTAAGCAGTAAAGATTACGCCAGTCTGAGTCATCTCCTCCGAACTATTGATTCGTTCACATCTCCCCCAATCCCTGCATGTATTCAAAGTTATTCGTATCCGCAGATTAAACCATTTCTTTTTTCACAAACAGAGAAGCCTGATTTTATGCTGAAATAGATGCATCTTACATCAGCGAAAGTAAATAACACTGAACAATACACAGAAAATGACTAGCATTAATTCGCTTGGCAACTCAAGACCCCTCGCATGAACACTCATCACCCCAGGGCAGTGGAGTGAGCAGTCCAGATCTCGGCCATCAGGAATGCACATCCGCTCTAACGGAGGGCATTTATCCCTGCAGAGCTCATAAATCGCAGTCTTGGGGTGTAGGATCAAATCTTTACTGCAATAGAACATCCATTTATTAAGAAAGATGAAATTAGAGTGCTAAATTTTTTCATCGCAGCGAGATTCGCTCGCCACAACATGAGCATTAGTTCGTGCGGACTCTCCCCGCACATCAAAGAAGGCTTAAGTTATATTTTACGAGCGTTCGATATCTTGTTTCATCTATTAAAGCTCGGATTATGTGTCACAAGTGTCAAATTACATGCTACATAAAAAAAAACGACCGAGTAGATGTCTTGGTTGTCGTATTAACTTGATGGCTGTGATGGACATTTTCAACTCGTTGTATGATGCGCGCCAGTCTACCGTGGTAATCTACTCCACTCTGTGAGTGATACCCATTATCTCAGTCTTTCGTTATATTAAAACACTCAACTGTATCCCACCCATCCATTTTCTCAGTTTCTCGTTATTTGGAGCATTCGTTATCTCAAAGACACCCATTATTTCAGTCTTTAGTCATTTATGTTGAGGTACTTCATTAGATCTAACGCATCCGTCACCTCAATCTCTCGTTACATTGAAAACTTTGCTACATCAAAAACTGCGTTAGCATTTCGTTTTGTTAAGACACTCTATTGCATTAAAAACTGCTATTAAATCGACATTTCGTTGTATTAAAACATTCCATCCGCATGATAACAGGGGACTGAGGCGGGCCCAGCAATGCATTTACAATACACCGATAACGTAACAAAAATTTGGGAGAGTACTGCCTCATTAGTTAAGCGGAGCTGCTGTTTCACACATTCTATTTTCTACAGCTGCATACGCTCGTTTGCCCAGAGCTGCTGTTCTAATTTTTGACGCTGCAAACGCTCATCCTGCGATAGCATGAGAGTCTGACTGAAGCCTGCCAGCAGACATGATCAAAAGGGCTGTGTCGCATTCCTTTACACGCATTTGGATTTCGTCTCTCGAGTTCTGAAAGGGGACTCACCTCTTCCAACCAAATCATTTTCATGAACACTTGTACTGCACCAACCTCTGCATAACGCTTTTTGGCTTCTGCTCATTTTCTGGTGCAACCGTTTGCTAACAGCAACTTGTATTGGAGTCTCCTTCTTATGTTGAAATTTAAGTAATAGGGTGTTTTACAAGAACTATGTCCTGATCAACCTATGCATCCTACAGCAGCTACAAAAACATTTTGTATTAATGAGTTAATCTGAGGAAATTTACAGATGGTAAGGCAATTATGACTGAAAACCTGCTTTTTGAGTTGTTGCAGCTTTGAATACGACTGGGAAGAATTCTTATCGTTGTAAGAAATTCAAATTAATCAACAATCACTGTCATGTTACTCATTACTCCTACCGAATGGCTTTACAGAGTGCTACGTCCAGACGCTGGGCAATTCAATGCCAACTGATGGTGTGATGGTCACACGAGCAAATACAGCGCGTTAGAATATGACACGAATGTAAAAGAGCGTAAAAAATATCACGCACACTTTTTATCAAACAAAGGTCAGCGTACATCTCAGATATTATACAATTTACGAAATCGTCTCTTTCTTTTAGTTACAAATACACTTTTTCCCGCTGGCAACACGCTTCGTAAACTATCCAGGTAAAAGGATTACAGAATATATTTTACAGCTTGTTTTGAAAGTCAGTTTTGTGTGATGCGATCTCGTCACGCTTTCATTTGATGAGCAGAGATATAACTAATGGCTGAAGGAGTTGTAACTCCATATATGGCTGCTCGATTATACGCCATGGATAACATTTCTGGCTTCTTGAATGTTGTCATACGTGGTCGAAGTTAACGAGCATGTAGTTCCCTCTTTTTGAATAACACATGACAGGAAACTTGAAAATTTTTCTACCGATGAAAAAGCTCTCAAAAAACAAAACACTAACCAATATTGGGTTTATAGTCTCCACCCGCATTTCAGTTCTTTTGACACTCTCTGATCACAAAAATCACATCACGGCTCGTTGATCCTCTTTCGTGCGAACCGAGCGTAACCATCATTTAATTTGTTTTCAATCCTCTGTTTGCACTGAGGCACAAGGTCAGCGCAACTCGGCAAGCCTTCACTGCCCGTTTGGCAAAAGTGAACATATTTTTGTTTTCATCTAAATTGACTCGAATTTGTGATGGGCTCACAACGATGCGTATTTCGGTTACCTTGATGTTTTCACTCGCGTCATGCATGTTTTATTAGACAGTAATATACAGTAATAATATGTAGGAGTGATTTATGTGCTCGTCATAGCCGTGCTCGTCGTAGCCGTGTGGCTTTCGGACCTTACTCCGTGCTCGAAACGCGGGTTCGAGCCTCGGCGCTGGTGACGATTTTCTCTGTTGGGTATGGGAGAAAAAATTCTAAGCACAATACCCCACTCTACCCAGGTGTCTGAAATGGGTAATAACAAACATCGGCATCCGTAGATGCCGATGTTTGTTTGTTTGTTTATGTGCAGTGTGTGAGAGTGGTCTATGTATCGTAATGAGTATTTGTAGAGCGTATTTATCAAAAGCCTATGCAGTGCGCGTGTTCATTTGCAAATTGCAAAATACGTCAATAACAGAAGGCTTCCTCTAAAAATAATCGACAAAATTTTATTTTGCAACAAATTTTTGTTTGTTTCAAGTCTCCAAGCCTTTCATTCCCTGCACAGCTCCGGAAATGACAAACAACTGCAAGGATTTGCCCGTTGTGACGCAATTTCCCGGCGAGGAAGAGCTTGCTGCGAGCGATGCCGACCGAGTTCGATGATTGTGGTAATCAAAGTCTGGGTTTCTTGAGGAACTGCTGAAAATTATCGCGGAGCACTTTCCCGGGGCCCCGAGCTCATAATTTGGGTGAGTTTTCCTCCGGAATCGCGTCGATACATCGTCGCTAATGAGAACCGCGGCCCTTGAAGCGACGATCCAACTCAATAGCCCGTCTGATTTTTTCTCCCGATGAATTTTCAGGGCTTTTTTTAGAACAGGAGAGTGTGGCAGCGCAGCTCAAGCTGTTGGGTCTGAACGCCATAGAACGATGCAGTGAGTTTAGATAGCACATCGAGAGGTGAAATACAGTACACTTAAAGAGAACACATTCTGCTCTTCACCGCCACAATTATTTTGAATAAAATGACCCACTTTTATAATATTAAGTAGAAAACGACCAATTTCACGTTTTTGCAGAGATGTCGATTCAGAATTGAGAGATGTTTCATGAGCCAGATCCTGAAGACAAGACACCCGCAGCTGGTACCTGATCTGTCATAGAAATAACCCAGTCTAACTTCATGTCCGCCTGCATGCATGTTTTTCGCTACCCAAGTAATTAAATCGCTTAGGCAGCGAAAAACATGCATACCCCGACGAAGAAGTTAGACTGGGAATCCACATTTACGTTTTCTTCAATAAGATTTGAGTGCAGGAATTGCTCCAATTCATGGAGACGAGGAGTATCTCTATTGCTCGCCTTTTCCCACTTCTTTGTTCTAAAGCAAGTTTAAGCAACACCACTGAGCATAATATAGGCATGGAACAGCAGCAGCGCCCAACGTTTGGTGTTGGCACAGGGACAGCGTGTATTTCAGCAGGCTGCTATGATCTAACCTCAGCGGTAAATAAAGATTTGACCGACTTAATGCTAATGAGTCAGCAACTTGAGCATTATTTAATTGTTACTCAACTAATTTGTCTTTAATCAATCTACTTCCGTCAGGTGAAGTAAACTTTTATGACACATTGAAATTCATGCGTAGAACTGCTCGCTACCTCTGATGTTTCCTCATAGCCCTATGCACTTAATCTGTTATTAGGTCCACCCATCCTACTACCATCACCGACCCAACTGACTGTGACACTCATCGCTCGTTAGGGTCAAATCTTTACTTCTGAAATCATGAGTTCATTTAGTTTTAAATGTTCGTTTCATTTCGCTCAGTAAACCATCACTGAGAGGCTGAATTCCTTCCGCTTGGTTGCGAAGTAAATACTCTCAGTAGTATTTTCTTTGCTTCTGAGTACTATCTGAATGCCTTTTCAGGTTGAACTCTTGAATTCGTGATAACTATTTAAAAAACAAAGAGTCTTTATTTTATATAAAAGCTTTCATCGTTCATCTCTCTACTCACATCACCTGATCTCTGGAGGGCAGCACAACACAGCGAGGCAGCAGCGGTGGGGGTGCGGCCGAGAGAACACTCCTCGCCCTTGCACTCCAGCAGCTGAGCCCCTCAGTTGCACTTTGCATTGTTCATAGCACCCCCCCCCCCCCCTGTGCCTCAGCACTCTTCATCCTTTCAACTAGATGCACTTCTCACATTCTGATCATCCGCCCAAACCACTTCAGTACATCCACCGCCATCGTACCTGCTGACGACTCAACCACACCCACTCTCTGTCTCACCGCTTCAACCCTCACACCATCCACCAAGCTCACCTCACCATACTGTTACAAAATATTTCACGAACTATTCAGAAAGCTACGGCTTAATCAATATCATGAATGAATGACTAAATTGTGCTTTTGGAAATTATTTTATTCATGTCATTTGAAAATTATTACAAGGTTGCCCTGTTGTTTTGTAGCATTTTAGTAAGTCTTTGGTGCAGTAGTTCCAACAGAACGTGCTTTTGTCGGCGTCGTGTGTGGACATGGTATGTGTGAGTTGGAAAATTGTGTGTGGGGCTGGTCTTTGTTTTGAGTAAGCCATGTAACAGGTGGCTGAGAGAGTGATTTGCAACCGACCCTTGGGCAAAGAAGGAATGCGAAACGCTAACGGTCGAACGGTCGGCCGCGGCGGACGGGAAGTCTGCGCATCGGGGTGCATATCACTGGTGTTCGAAAATACAACGAGAAAATATTGAACATTACAGGCTCAAAAGTGTTTCTGTTTTCTAAGGGATGGAGAAAACAGCAACTTTCACGGCCGATAGAAAGAGCCACGCTTAGAATGGGGAGGAGTTCATGAACATCCCACCCCAAAAAAATTCTTAGCACATTATTCGTTCGCGTATTGAAGGAACGAAAGGAACCACCCACAAGCACATCATGTAACTTACAGGAGCAGGCTGAGAAGCTTAGTTGAGCGGCAACTTTGAAAGGGTGTACAACGGCGATCAAGTGCATAAATGACCAAGTGTTTCACTGGAAGAATTATTCTGGAAAAGATGTATAAATAGAAATAGCGTGTGTTGTATAATTGAAGAATGTTTCAATCAAAATTTTAAAAATAAATCGGTAAAAGTAGTAAAGAACGTTTCTATCTATCTTTCAGAAATTTGAAGAAAAAAATAAAAAGAAGTTCGCACAAGAAAAAAGTCCAATGGGATTTAAGAAATGCTCTGGGAGGGTAAGCCATTAGAAGAAAACTCATAAGACTCAATTATTATTAACAAAAATTTGGCTTGACAAAAAATTTATGATTTTTGAGATAATATTGAAGACTAGAATAAATGCAATTTGAGATAGAGTTATGAGTCTATTCTATCAAATTGATTCAGGATGGGAGGAATGCCGGAGCACGTGGGAGAAGAGTCTGATGATTGATTGTGCAGCCGCCTACGCTCGTTTGATGAACTGATGTTTTTCCTCATAGCATGAGATTATGAACTGATGTCTAAGTGGAATGAGCTTGTAGCCTGGAGAGGTGATTGTCACTGTTGGAAGAAACGCAATGTAGGAGATGTTGTATTGCTTTGATGTAAATTGTGTCTGTTTGAACTTATAGAAGGCTTATTCATCCGTCCAAATTATTTCCGATGATGCCAATTCCTCAAATCCGAGATTTAATCTCCCTTCTGAATGCAAATTAATGAGGGAACCAAGCTTGTCTGGTAGCAGTACTCTGTACACAGCTTATTAAAAACACGTTTGGTGTTTGAGTACAGACTTTTACTCACGTACCAGACTCTTTTACTCTAGCATTCCATGTCTCGCGACCGTACAGAACTACAAGTTCAAATACCTTTTCATATAACTCTATTGTTTCCTTCATACCAGCACTTCTACATCTCATTGTGTTCCTAACACCGCACATGGTAACCGGTGTTAACTCATGCTAACTTTTCTAACTGTACGGCAGACCTCATCTATACAACTCTCCATGAACTCACATGACACTAAGGGAAAGTTTTCACCTTTCTCAGAGGATTTCATTTCGATCTGTTTATGCAAGCTCTAATAATGTACAAACTTTGGAATTTAGAGCATTCACAGAGTGTGTCGAAGCAGTTCACACCCATAAAATTACACTACATAAGAATTACTAGAACCTACTACCCTTGACTTTACCTAACTTTTCAAATTTCACTGTACATATTTCTATTGCACCTAGGGGAACGAAAATGCATTCAGATATGTAACATTGAATTCCGAACACATTTGATTCCCGGAAAAATTTCGATTTTCGCAATAGAAAAAAAGTTTTTGGTCGAATATATATTTATAAAAATAAATTTCTTTTTTTGCGCAAAACCACACCCCTCCCCTAATTTTCAACGTAGAAGCGTGACTTTGGTTTCATTCGATGCGGTTTGACAGTGGAAACAGTGTAGCGAAGCAAAATTTATTTGAATTCCAAATTAAATTTTTATTGGGAAAAACTGAATTTTTTATTTTTTATTTTCACATGCTGGACATGAGTAACAATAACTTTTCTAGTTCGAAATGCAAGACAATCCTTCGTTACGAGGTTTCTACAGTCCTTCCGCGTCTAATGAGATAAAAATCAGGCTTCTACGTTGACAATTGTAGAGTGAGAAAAGTATTGCGTATGTATATTTATTTTTCTTATAATTACACAATGAATCTTTTTTGCGAAAGTCGAAGATTTTTATTGGTTCAAATGTGTTCGGAATTCAATTTCACATATCTGTATGCATTTTCGTTTACCTAGTTGCAATAGAAATGGGAAAGACGAAGTTTGTAAAATTTGGCACATTAGGTAAAGTCCAGGGTCGAAGGTCCCCTTATATATGGAAATTAAGGATATTTATGAAAAACCTGCATATTCTCGGGATTAAAACTTAAAAAAACGGCATGAGCAAGGCACTGACTACGCTCTAACTCACGTATGGCATCAGAGATGCTCGTATGTGGCACCTCGAAACATTTGAATAATAAATAATCGCATCGACGACCTGTAGTGACGCCGGCGCCGCTGTGTGAACACAGCCTCACTGCAGCCCTGCCCCCCCGCTGGCCTCACATGCAAATAGAGAGGAAATAAACTGCCCCTGAATTTGTAGTCCGTCTAAAGGCCCAAACGCAACTGAACGGTTGGAAAATTAATGAACCTTCAGGTTCATTAAACACAGCTCACGTGGATCAAAGATTTGCATAGGTCTGGCGTTTGGGCATCGGTTGTGGAAGATAACTCCTTTCATGGCACGATATCTTATTTTGCTGCGAAGGGAAGGTGTTCGACGGTGGCTGTAAATAGTCAAACTTAATCTACTCTAGGGAAAACTTCTTGCACGGTATTGACATTCTACAAGAATACTATAGGAAAACAATAATCAATGCTCATTAGAATCAATACTGGTAATAATTATCTTCTCAATTTCTAAGAGCTTAAGCTGCCCGTGTGAGTTGTTAGAAAATTTAAACAATTTAAACAATTTAAACAATTTAATTACCACAGGTGATACATAGGTAGAATGATTCTAAAGGCTAGTACAATGGTCAAACTTGAGTATAGCTACCTGTGGGCCCGAACAAGTTCAGCGACTTCTAGGGCATCCTACCATCACATTATTCTAAGGTGTACAATAATGTTTAACCTAGTTCACTTAACCTAGTTTCGCAATAGACTGGTCACTGTGATGACTGACATTTAATGCTGTATGTTACAATTTAGGTCAAATCGGCTTTATTTAACAAGTAATATATTCGATAAAACGGTTATGAACAGACTGAAGATCAGCTATGTTACCTATGGTAAATCACATAATTTGGACCAGACATGTATGAGACATGATGTGACTTGATGGTCTCACACGACTACTATTTTGATAGGAAGTGAGATTCAAGATGTCTTTTGAATACTTTGTAAGAATTACTTTCACGGATCTCCGCAGATATTGAGTTCCAAGTTTTAGTTCCAACGAAGAGGATACTGTGTTGCGATCGGGC
>JACJUY010001307.1:16856-42360 GCA_014220935.1 Platorchestia sp. MABIK
GCCACACGCAGTGCAGCATCGGCTCGTAATTCCCTAGGAATGGATTCAGGTTTGCGGTCAGTGAAAAAATGACGTTAATAAAGCTATTTAGATACAACTTGGTATTAATTGTCAGTGTGACCAATTCTTCAGGAGGCGCAACGACATGGTTCAGAGATGTGGATAATTGTCAAATCACTCATACATCTTCTTTGACCACCGGATCGATAATTATTATACAGGAAAAGTTACAAATTATTTGTTCATCATTAACAACGAATTGACATGAAATTTGCATTCTTCGCTTTTATTGACTTCTGCGTAAAGTGGGGTTCATGATATTTAGAACTTGTTTTGAAACAGACCCGCAGTGTGCTTAAATCTACATACACGCTATCAAAATTGAGAAACTGGATTTTCCAGCTTATTCTGTCTCCAGATAAGAAACACTTGAAAACCGACGATATAATTGACCGTTCACCTTTTTCGATCAGAAGTGGATTGCTCTGAAATTTGTTGGTGTGCCTACGACAATGAGCACCACCGAAGGCTTATGAGGTAACAAGCGTTCACACCGAAAACTATGCGAGTGTTCGATAATAAAAATTCCACAAAAATACTAAACAGTGTCAACGAACTCGAAGAGGCTTGAAAACTCACACGAGGTTAATGGAAACTACGCCATTAATTAACGTAGCTGCTTCTTTGCCCAATAAAAAAGTTACTACAATTGCAAAGCAGGCGGGTAAAAGCTACTTTTTTCTATTGTTCCGAGAACACAACAGCCTTACCAGCTCTGAAATCATTAAACTGG
Organism: Platorchestia sp. MABIK; assembly: GCA_014220935.1. Lineage (NCBI taxonomy): Eukaryota > Metazoa > Arthropoda > Malacostraca > Amphipoda > Talitridae > Platorchestia > Platorchestia sp. MABIK. The sequence continues at coordinate 17,650 of JACJUY010001307.1, forward strand.
GTGCTATGAACTAGTAAGAGAAGTAATTAAAATTAGGCACCAACTCACCATCTTGGTTCGCATCGAGTGACCGGATTGTCTCGGACTGATCCGAGCTGGAGATGTTGACTGTTCCTCCGCACGCTGGAAAAGTCAAGAAAAGTCGTGAGCTCTCACCCATGTAGAACCAAAAGACAAAAAAGCTTGACTTGAGACGAGTTAAAAGCGTGAGCGTTCACATGCTTCTCCTGAGATGCACTCCTGCTCTATTCGAATTGCTATTGTTACAGAAACAATGAACTTACGCCCACATATAGTGGACAAAATATAAATTATTTACAAAATAAAATGCAGAGTGCATCTTCAAAACGAAATGATAAAAAATTGTGAAAAAATATTTATTGTGTAAAAAAACATGAAAAATAACAGAGGAGAGTGAAATTATCGTGTCCTAAATAAAATAAAAAAAATTCCCGTAAACTCAAAAGTAGATAATCAACGTGATAATTTGTGAGACGTGATGGAAGCGGATTTTTTTTCGAATGAGGCAACACTTAACAGAGTGATAGTACTGCAAAGTTCAACAGTTCGTATCAATGGAATACAAATATGACCCTAAAGACTTGCCTGCATGCACCCCGACCCACCTTCTAGAGGCGCCCATTACACAGCTCGGTGGCAGGCCAGCCAGCACTTCTTATCCTCTCACTGTACAAGTGTGCCTCCCTAATTATTGTATCATGGGCACTTACTCCCTAATTCTTCTATCAATAACTCATCCGAAATATTTGAAATTTCGAATTATTACTTTCTTTGTAGACAATTATTTTACAGTATTTTCACTAGTAGTCTGAGGAAATTTCTTTTCTTAGGCAGTTCATCACTTGATATTTCCCTTCATTTGCATTTAAAAAAGAAAATCCGGTCAGAATTCCGATCAAATTAGACCGGAAACGTTCAACCCTTTGAGCGAATGGAAATATCTAGATGGACTTTAAAATATAAATTGAACGGAGTTCTGTCACTCCAGTATGCAACATTTTTAAAGTCGTGTTCAGTCGACACTCTGAGGAAAATGAACATTTAGCACGAAATAACAGTTAATTCATGTAGAATTGTGAAGAAATTCATCACACAATTTGCTGTTATAATTGTACCGCTTAGTCAATTGTGGGTGGCTGCGTGTTTATCAAATGATAGTTTATTGAGGAATGCAACAAAACAAGAATTGTGGATCGCTTATTGTTGGATAGAGCGATGGTTAAATGAGGAATAATAATAAGTGATTATAATTCTAGATCACAAATTGTTGGGCAAAGTGATGGTTAAATGAGGGATCCAAGGTGACAACCATCGTGGGCCGGCAGGGACAGGGACACGACCGTGTATCTGTTCTAAGTTACTTCTCATTGCACGCCGTCATCAAACTCGTCTCCTGCTCTAGTTTGGACGTATATCATGAAACCAACACATGCATCTCTAAAAGCTCTGCTATAAGGACATTATTAAAACATGCTGTAAAATAACTGAACTACTGCTGGAGAACGGTTCCTCACTCTCAGCACAACAACCACTTCTAAGAATTGCAAACACGAAGTATATAACCAAATATTTTCAGTAAGAATTGTGAGGCCTTTTTTGAAAGCCCAAAAACGGTCCCGATGATGATCAGATTAGATGTTAGTTTAAGCTTCCCTAACTGCAACAAAGGCATTCAAAAGAGAGGATGGAGGAAGGCACCATTAAGTACGGAGTTTAGGGAATGCAAAATCAATGTACAAGGTGCATAGAAACAGTGACTTGAAAAAAGATACAAGTTGAAGAAGAAAGTAGTAGGTGCTGAAAAACAGGACAGTAGTGAACCGAAAAAGATGGCCCGAAAAGATGGATACCTATTTGTTTTCAACAAAAGGAAGGCCTACCAAATCTTTAGCTCAGGACCTCACATATTTCCCCTGGGAGTGCTAATTCCCATAGATCCAATAGTAGTATCCCCCTGAGGAGGCCCGATGATGAACACAAGCATCAGTAACTTCCATCAAATTCCTGCGGCAATCCAACTTTGCCTCAATGAGCACCTTCCCGATGCAGCCATAACATGAAACTAAAGCCATGAAACAATAACGCTTCCTCCAGAACATAACTTTGGTATGAAGAAGAATAGGAGTTTAATTTCGACTTTCAGTAACAAAACTCCTGTTTCCATAGCAGTCACTTCATGCTACATACAACACTGAGATGAGAGAACGTACACAATTTGAGAGAATTTTCTCCAGTCGATAAGCTAGTTCTACTCCATGTCTGAGGCAGAAGCATCTTACCATATTTTCATAATTATTAGTATTATATTTTTATTTTTATTATATAAGAAAGTTTAAGACTGCCTGCAGCCCACGCTTTCTCAAGAATGTGAAGAAGAGACCATTCAATAAGGACTATAGAAAACAGGGAATCTATATAAACGGTAAGTTCCCAGACAGGAAACCCTGGGTGAAGAAACAAAAGGTCGAGGAGAAGAAGTAGGAGAAAAGACAAATGAAAATAGCGAAGATTGAAAAGTATCCACGAAAATTGGAAGTCCCAAAGGCTTATTTAGAGCTGAGGTAACCTAACAGTATCCTCACTTGGAGCGTCAGTCCCTATAGCATAAGGTAGACAAACTTAAACCTATTGCCTATCGCCTGCAACTGACCGAAAGTGAAAGATACGGCCAATCGGAAACCTTCGTAGGCCACTGTATGGTCACTGGTGAATGCCACAGTTGCAGTGTTGCCAGATGACGAGCGGATGGGCAGGTCCGTAGTGTGGTTGCCACAGAACGAAGCTATCAGATTCCCAGGCTCCGTTCTGAAGCCGTTGTACAGGTTGACTTTATCAAATATGCACATGCTGCCTCCCTCCAAGGAAAGCGAGATGAACCTGTCAGTGTAAAATTTTGGAAAAACAATTATTGTACAGTGCTATGTAAATGAGAAATAAATGTTAGGCTTCTTTCAGCTTTTTTATTTTTCTTTTAGCTTCATTATTTTTGAGATTTGTAGAAGAAAAGAGATTACATTGTCGACTTTTCTCGCTACAAGGAATGAGCAAAATGTCTCCCTCAATGATTTTGATTTCATGTATGGAATCAGTACTTATGTGGGTAACCTTTGTGATTAGATTGTAAAATTATGTCAGTTTAAACCTCCCTAATCACAATAAAGGTGTTCCAAAAAGAGAAAAGATGAAGGCACCATCTGGTATGAAGTTAAGGGCATGCGAAATCTATGCACAAAGTGTATTCCCACACAAGATCCCCAACGCCAAGAAGCAGTAAGTTAGGAAAGAAGTTAAGTAAGTTGGGGTTGTTAAATGAAAATAGAGAAACGTTTAAGAAAAAAGTAGTTGGGGTAGTTAAATGAAAATAGAGAAACGTTTAAGAAAAAAGTTGTAGTGGCTGAAAAACAGGACAGCAGTGAATCGTAAAAAATGGTATTTAAAGATCCGAAAAACTATACTATTTCAACTAAAAGAATGCTCACCTTACTCTTAGCTCGGAACCTCACATTTTCTCCCTAGAAGTGCTTATTCTCATAGATACAATAGTTGTATCCCACAGAAGAGTGGTACGTTTTGTTTTTCATGCGTTTATTTGCCTTGATTTTTATCATTAAATATATCTCATATCCTCTGAATGTTGTGTTTATGTGTCTCAGTTCTCATGTTCACTAAACTCTGATATTTCTCTCCTAATATATTTCCTTAAAAGGCTTCCAGACCGCTACGCTAACTTTGACGACGGTCCCTTGGCACATTTTCATTGTGTGCTGTACATATTTTTTCTTCGTTGTTGCCTCTATCCCGTTGAAAACATATCATCCTCCCGGTGTACGAGTGTAATGATTTACCAAGCCAGTTTGTGGAGGTTTCCAAACCTCTGGAAGTGACCGATGACTCATCGAAATGTTACCCTAACTTCTCCTCAATCCTAATTCACGTGTGCACTCAATATATTGCTGATACGTTCTATCTTGAGTTGTAAGAGCACGTCTAAGGATGTGCTGACTATTCACCCTATATTGCACAAAGATAACCTTTGAAATATCAAATTATACGTCTTAGTGACGTGCGCTCCCCGCTGGAAGTCTATGAACAAACATAATACGCATGGCTATCACGTGTTCATTCGAGAGTTCACTTCTCTCAAAAAGCAAGCACATGTTGAGTTAAATTGGGCTCAGACACCGAGCGATGTGGGGACCAGGTCCACTCTAGCTCAGACCACTTCCTCTCTTCTCACTGAGGCTATATGAGTGCGACTGGCTGAACTCACTTGAAGACGATTTTCTTGTCCCTTGGCGCCGTGATATTCCAGCGGCAGTTCATGTTGTGGAAGTAACTAGAAGATGACGGTAAAGAGATCACCGTCGGTTCCGTAACGATCCCTCCACATGCTGCTTGGGAAATGTTCACATGATACGAGTAACAAAATTTAACATTTATGTCTTACAAATGCATGATTTAGGACTCTTGCGTTCAAAAGTCTTGCGTGCGAAATTTGCCCATCTATAATAATATGTTCTTTCAGCATTGTACAGTATGACTCGAAACTGAAAAACACAGTTTGAAGTTCCAGTAAAACGTGAAGTAACTCTTCAAGCAGAGGATCCAAAAACTCCAATTAAAGGAAACTGTCGTTTTCAGCAGTAACGATATCAGCTGAAAAGCTCTACGCGTGGTGCAGTTAAAAAAGACAGCTGTTAAGATATGTTGGAACTAAATTAGAATTTTTGGACCGTTATGCAGTGCCATTGTTGAACTTTTTCATCCCGAGAACATTTCCAATACCGAGATATCATGGAAAATGTATTCCATTGTGTATTCATGGGATAAATATTGTTTCTCATGAGTCATCTAGCAATTATGTGCTGGAAGAATTCAAGAGGTTTCTAACCTAAGCAGAACATGCAGATCAAATCTTGCCTACAAATTGTAAAAAGACGGTTATTAACACCTTTAGAACGCATTCAAAATGCTCTTTATACATAGGCACTGCTAGTCACGGTGTGGTCTGGGGAACGAGACTGAATTAGCGAGCTCTGCTAGATTAGATTATCGGTTAGCTTAAGCCTCCCTATCCGCAACAAATGCTATCCAAAGAGAGGGAGAAGGAAGGCACCATTTAGTATGGAGTTATGGGAACGAGGAATCTATGCAGAAAGGGCATAGAAACAGTAAGCTGAGAAAAAAGTTCATGAAAAAAGACCAAAGTTGAAGGAGAAAGTAGAAGGTGCTGAAAAACAGGACAGCAGTGAACCTAAAAAAAAAACGTCCTTAACACAACAAAAACATTTTATTTCAACAAAGAGAAGGCCTACCTAACTCTCAACTCAGGCCTTCACATTTTCCCCCTGGGAGCGCTAATTCCCATAGATACAATAGTTGTATCCCCTTGAGGGAAGCGAGCTACGCTGCGTCATTGCATTGTTTGTCCGCTGCTACTCTCAGCAAGGTTTGAGCTTTGCGTCGAACGAGGACAGCAGGCGTTAACACGAGTAGTTCTCCATTTCATGCAACTATACCGAATTCGTCTGAGTAAATGCGCACGCACTTCATTGAAGCCGGTTACAAAGAAATATATACTGTACTTTTAAAAGTACAAACCATGGCGTGAATTACACCTTTCGCTGAAATAAGAGTTACAGTATACCCAGTAAACTAGGAAGCACAACTTATCGGTTATTTTTATTAAATTGAAGAAATTCGTTTTATTTCGAATTATTTTCATGCATACTGAAAGCGATGTGCGTTCATGAAACTTTCCTCCATTTTTATAGCAAAAGGACATGGTCGTTAATCATGAATTAATTTATCGAACCAAGCAGAGTGGCAAAACAATCAAAAAGCACTACATGGATCCAAATCAGCTACACGTTCTTCCAGCAGATATTAGATATTCCACAATGGAAAGTAATTTCCACATTCAGTCGCAGATTCAGAAGCATTTACACGTTGACAACACACTGGGATATACATGTATCTTTTGACCAATTTTTCCGCTGTCGTACTTGTATAAATGATCACCTTTTCAATTACTTCACAGCCTTTTTTGGAATACATTTTAGCCTACGAGGTAAGCCATGTCGTGTTTCACATTTTTCGCCTTTCTTAGAAAAGATTGAATTGTTTAAGAGCAGTAAAGTCGGTTTTTCAATTCGGTTACTTACAGCCGAACTTAGCCAACCATAGAAACCACGCAAGTATTTTCATTGCGTCAAACATTCCAGATATGCCTCACATTTAATGGTGTAATTTGCCATAAATCCAGACCGCTGCACGCTCGAGTCACTGATGAAATTGAGCACAGTTCTGCCCCTCGCGGTGAGGCTGGGCGGGATTCTCCTCCCGCAATATTTGGGAGTTTCAACATTGTAGTTCCTCGAGCCGCTGGAGGATGTGACCTGCACCCAGTCGTAGCGGCAGCGGGTGCTTGAAAGCGCTGTGAAAAGGGCCACAAGTGCTGTAATGCACATAGTTCTGTTCAGAAAAACTGTACTGATGTCGTATATGAGGTATACGTCGCTGATAAAATACGTTACTGCCGCTTGAAAATAAAACGCGCACGTAATACAAGTGCACCTTCCTCTAAACAAAGTATTAAGAAACAGAGAAGCTGCGTTGGATTCCACAACGCGGCGTCGTCACGAAAAGTCTAAAAATGAAAAACCTTCCTCTGATTGGTTCAAGAAAGTGATCCGTTTTCAGAGGTCGAAAATTGTTTAAATTGTTTATAAAATTACATAATGTAACGGAAATGAAACTTTTCTACGTCGCTCATTCTAAACATTTCTTGTTTCAATTTCACACAACGAACAAACTTTTTCTGTAAACAATATACCTCAAAAGAAACGCCCTTGCTTCGAACATTAATGCTTGATCTCTATCGCCATAATGCCAAGTTTACTTGAATCAACAAGTCTCCGAGAGCGAGCAGTAATGTTGAAAAACTAGCGTTCTACACTGCTACTCGCCTTCACCGACTTCATCTGTTCAATCCATCTGGTAGAATGAGCAGCTTTTCAACAACTACAAAATTAAGAGTGGCGCAAAAAGAACGCATTTCAAAGTAATAATACACAAATTAAATTCGTGCGTTCTTTTTGCGCCACAATATAAAATGGTAAAATTTAGATTGATTTAAGATCCTTCCGGTCGAAAAGCAGCCTCGAATTCGGGTAGTGATGAACCTACCAAATTTGCACAACTCGAATCTGCAACAGCCGAAGGAACACGCTCACCTCCCTCTAGGTCAAAAGCCTGGAAGTTGATCATAACGAATGAGTCCTGAGGTGCGTGTATGATATAGGAGCAGTTGGCCCGCTGAGGGTAGCTGCCAGGGTGGTTGGGAGAGACCAGGACACCTGACGATGCGTTGAACTCTCCTCCGCACACCGACACCCAGCCGGCCTGCACTCAGAAATTATTAATTGAACACGTTCCCCGCGTATTGGGACGTAAGTGTTCCACTAGGTAAATTACTCATTCACGAACCGGTATAAATGAATGATATTTCATGTTTCGCGATTTTCTTTAAAAAATAACTCTTATCATACGAGGTGAAATGTTATCGTGTAATTATATTTCATATTTCTTTAGGAAGTTTTAAAGTGTACTCGAACAGTAAAGTCGACTTCCCAATTCTGATACTTACCAACCTAAAAAAACGTACCGTTAACAACCACGGAAACGCAGTGAACGTCTTAAACAACCCAAAATGAAGACTAGTAGGTCTAGTCTTTCGACCTTGCTTACTCTCCAAGAAACAAGTCATCAGTACTGCTCTGACAATACTTAAATTTTTGTTTTAAATTTGAAAGAAAAAAGGGAGACTAAATATACACACAGGATTCACAGGAACTTTCTGCTCAATTACTTAACTTTCCGCAAAGACATAAATAGCAGTGAAGTAAGTAGAGGTCTTAACACCTTGACTGCGATGTGAGCCACTGGTGGTACACGGTAGGGATTTTTATGATGATGCTGATCAACCAGCAGTCAGAAACTCAATTTCCACGAATACTCAATCTAAACTAAATGAAGGCACGATCCAGGTAATGTTTGTCATTTTAAACATTGCTTACAACAATTGATTTTAACAATTTGAGTTGAATATTGAAGTTCAGTTTTACCCACCGAAGTCAAAGTGTTAAAAACATCTACCGGTGACGGCGGTGAGGCATTGACTGATATGAATACTTGAAAGGAATTATTAATTTCAGGCGATATCGCTTCGTGATGTACAGAAAATTTTCAATGCATGTCAACTTTTGAGTACTAACTTCTAAAGTCATTTGATCTTCTAACAAATTTAAGCCATAAAAGAAGTAAAAACCCCTGCATGAAAGTTTTTGTGTCTCATAATTTTAGTACCAAACAATTTAAAAAAATGCAACATAGGTTCCTCTATACGTTCTTTCCCTCAGCCTGTGTCAGTAGAGTCATTTCATGTAAACGATTCCTACTATTCAGACCAGTCGTTGTCCAGCTGTGAGAGACTTGCAGCAAAGTTACCTTGAAGCCCTTCCCTTGTACAGCAGAGTTGCTTCTGAAGCGAAGTCTCATCTTCTCTCCCGTCGAAGACACGGGAGGAGGCAGTTGCTTGCCGCACACTTTGGAGGACGAAATCCACCTCAGCGCAGGGGGATCATCTTCCACCTCTGGAGTTCTCATTTGTCCGTCCAGTACCTGAGTCGCGGTATATTGTGATACAACAACCCACCCGTGTTTTCTACAGTCAAATTCAAACATTGGAGGGATTTTTAGAAAACGACTCCACCCGAGTCGCGGTATATTGTGATCAAACGACCCATGTTGTTGACAGTCAAATTCAACGTATGGAGATATTTTTAGAAAACGACTTCGAATTTTCGAGATTTTGTTCACAAACTCATGAACCTCAATTTGGTAATTATTTATGTGCCTTAAGGTTTCAAACGCTTTTCACTCCGTGTGCAGCCATTTTGTCCGATAATTTACCGTTAAGCATAGTATAAAAGTACACCATGCACGTTGGATTGAAAAAAAAAAAAACGCTACGTTTGATATTCTGCGGAGAAATAATTATAACTTTATTCTTAACTTCTTTCATGAGTTATTTCCATTCTTACTACCATAAAAATATAAAGAACAGATATTTTATCAGGATTTTCTGGAATTAAAAATATTTATTTCCCATAAATTTTCCATTGTGAATGAAATTTTTGGAATAAGGACAAAATTGTCCAAGGAATCTTAAGGTCTAGACATTCAGGAACGAAGCAATTCTTCGATAAAAAAATTGTTGTATAACAAAATATAGCCCACTTTTTTGAGGTAAAGCGACGTAGAAATGACATTCTTAGTCGCGAATGGATTTCTAAGATGTACAACCTATCTAGAGAACTTTGTTTATTCAAGCTACACAAGTGTGCGTGCGTGTCCGCTCTAATATTCTTAGAAGCACAATATCGCTGTGACTGATTACAAGGAAAGCACAATTTACCCTACGAACCATCACCGCTCATTCGCTATCATGACTTCACCTCAACGAAGTCATTATCACAGTTGGCTGACGTCTCGAGATCGAACTGTTGCAGGAAGGAGAGACGGATGTGGTGGCCAGGTGTGGTGCCGATGGTCCACACACACTCCACGTTGACGGGATAGTCTGTGTCGGGGAAGCCTGGACTCGAGAAGTTGCCGCTGCGACCGTGCAGCATTCCGCCGCATCCTGAGTCAAGGCGACGATAAATCAGGATTTGTCCAGACAATATCAGTAAAGACTTTCCAGCTTTCAGGGAATGATACCAGTAGGGACTGTCCAGGCAACGATACCAGTAGGGACTGTCCAGGCAACGATACCAGTAGGGACTGTCCAGGCAACGATACCAGTAGGGACTGTCCAGGCAACGGTACCAGTAGGGACTGTCCAGGCAACAATACCAGAAGGGACTGTCCAGGCAACGATACCAGTAGGGACTGTCCAGGCAACGAAATCATTAGAAATAGTTCATGCAACAAAACCTTTAGGAACTATTTAGGCAACGATATTACTAGGAATAGTCTATGACTAAGATATAACTAGGATCTCACTGGGATTATCACTAGGATATTACTAGAATATTACTAGGATGTCACTAGGATGTCACTAGGATATCATTAGGATGTCACTAGGATGTCACTAGGATATCACAAGAATATCATTAGGATATCACTAGGATATCACTAGGATATCACTAGGATATCACTAGGAAATCACTAGGATAGCACTAGGATATCACTAAGATATCACTAGGATATCACTAAGATATCACTAGGATATCACTAGGTTATCACTAGGACATCATTGCAGGGAACGATATCACCAGCGGTATTCTGACTAGCCACAGCTTACCAGCGGTATTCTGACTTGCCACAGCCCGGAAGCCTCGTGCTGTGGTGGAGGCGTCCGTCATGAAGAAGACCATAAGAGAGCTCGACATGGAGGGCCCCACGTTGCCGGGGTTGCTGGAGCCCGAGTACCGCCCCAGCTCCGGGGAGGTCGAGTGGGGACCGTTAAGTACACGCACGTAGTCGTGGTGGATCGAGTCCTCCAAATTGAAGTCCGTGAACCGGAACTGCTCACCGATGTTGAAGGGGGGCAAAATTTAGCTGAGTTTGTAAGGACCATCAAATATCTAGCACATGTTTCACGAGTCTGAACATCTTTTCATAGTTTGGAAGGATTGCTCAAAAAAAGGTCGTTTATGACAAAAATTCCTTCAAATCGCCGTAAAGACTCGTTAATGACTTCAATGGAAAGATGCAGAAGTGTATGTTATCCTCCTCAAATACACTGCCTCCAATAATCTTTTCAAGCAGAATTTAGCTTCGCATTTCCCCTACCGAAGAGATTGTTATCAAACGATTTTATCAGTGTCTTGTATTAAACATAATTGTTAGCGTTGATCCTTAAAATAGCGTTGATGATAGGATGCCCTAAGCTTATTCAGGCCCGCAAGTAGCTGTGCCCATTATACTAATGTGCCCATTATACATGTCTTAAGTAGCAATCTTGTGCTGTATCACTTGTAGTAATTAAGTTATTCAAATGGTTTAAATTTTATTTCCTTTTACCACTTGACCTCACCATTGGGCTACACCAGCGTGCCCTGGCTCTCATGTCTACCTTTCAACTCATCCTCCTTCCTCTTCTTCATCCTCACACTGCTTATTGACACCAGGTGATTTATTTTCATAGTGAATGTACACCATTCTATCATTTATTGCCACCTTCGATGCCTTAAACCAGGGGTCTCCAAATTATGGCTCGCGTGCCACAACCGGCCCGCCACATGATTTCATCCGGCCCGCCAAATAAATCCCTGTGTGGTGGCCTTGAAAAAATGATTATTGTGCGACTGGTATCGCTAAACTAAATTTTTTTCTTTTTTTATTCCTTCAGCTTACATGAATGTGGGAAACATAAAATATGGCCCTTACATTGAAAAGTTTGGCCCTGCCTTAAACTATCATGCTACTGTAAATGCCTCATTCTAACTAATAAGCCTCATTCTAACTAACTAAGATGATCACGTCTTAAACATAGTTTTTTTCGCTTTCACTTCCAACTGTTCAGAACACTCGACACTTCATAAACCCTAAAAGCCAAATCTATAGCTATGCACAAACATAGATCTATAATTAATCGATAAAATAGCCACAATAATTCAGAGCCTGTGGCACTATTCGCCACATCCCCAATCTAACTTTATCACCGGGGCATCTATGATTTTAGCCGCCCAAGTTCAACTTCTAGGGCGGCCTTAATTATAGATGAAATGGCGAAAAAGTCAGAGTGAGGAACGCCAAACGCTCGTCATGTCCCTCACATCAATCTGACTGCCGTCTTGGTACTGCAGCAGCCAGGCGCAGTGCGCGTCGTTGGGGTAGGCAGAGGGGTACCCAGGCGAGGTGATGATGTCGTTGGGACCTGAGAAGTAACCTCCGCACTCAGCTTGCGAGTACGTCATGTTCCAACCCGTGAAGTTAACGGAGTAGTCCGTCTGTGTGCAGACATGCGTAAAGTCAGTTGATGGTTTTGTGACAGGTCAAACAGCCTTAGCAACCGTGTCATTGAACGCAGAAGCGCCAAAAATATCGGAATCTTGAGCGAGCAATGACAAATGCTTCACCTAGGCTAAAGCCACGGAAGCACTGAAGACTGATATGCTAAACTTTGTATAAACAAATAATTAAAATTTCATCAGATAGCAATCGCTCGTGAGCACTACAGAATAAAATGAAAGTGAAAAGAACAGTTTGAACTCATTCACTAATTCAAGATGATGATTGGAAGCTAAAAGGTAAACTTAAAGTCAATGACTAAATTCAAATTGGCGTCCTAAGGCAATATCTTTTGTGAAATTTTATAAGTCTTCCATTTCATGTTGCGACAGAGCATTTGGCACCAAAAACGATCTTTTAAATATTATTATATGGCTAGTTTAAGACACCTCAGCCACAACAAAGCTGATCTCAAGAAAAAGAAGATAGAGGACCATCCAGTAAGGACTGTAGAAAACAGGAAATCTGTGGGAAAGAGGTGTACTCCTCAAAAAATACCCAGTAAATAGAAACGATAAGTTCAGAAATATAAAAAATAAAGATGAGAATCCAAAGAAAGCATGAAAACTGAAAGAAGCTGTGTGAACACAAAAAATAGAGGTAACAAATCCTATCTATAGTTGAGGTAGCCAAACAGTTTTTCATGGAGCGTCATTCTTCATAGCATGCGATAGACAAAAGATAATTAACCTAAGCCTGTTACAGATGTTAAGCCCAATATAGGGAACGCTTCTGTGCTTATTGTCGCTCGAATATATATTTAGAAGATTCATTGCGTAATAAAAATTCTTGACTGTAAAAGATATTCATGTGCCGAATTAAGAAATGATGTTAAATTAATTTAATCTCAGATATACTCACAATGAAGGAGACGCGCACGCTGGGGTACGGCAGAACAATTAAGGAATTATCGTTTCCGTTGCAAATTTTTTGCTGAAGTTGCCGTTCGCCTTGCGCAACTGCAACACGATACAACGGACAACAAAATACATTACTTTTCAACTTTACTTGGAACATGCATCGCCCAATTTAAGACTTAGTACCAGATTAAATTGTATCATTATGAACAGAAAAATTCATAAAATGGACTCGTTTGTGTTAAATACGAATTTGAGCAAGCGTTTTATGTCACTAGAGTGTGCTGATGGTCAGGTTGGACATCGTGTGAGCTGATATTGTTAGGGAAATGAGGGGCAAGTGGTTGAGCTTGTGGTTAAGAGCATCAGTTTATAGTTCTTACTGTATACCTGTTACATCATGGAGATAAATCTGAAACAGCTCAAATTTGAGACAGGTCTTGTGAGTAATTGATGTATATTTACGTTAACCGTTACATGCACCGTTGTATTTTCCTGCTTTCCTATTTATATCATAAAGAACACAAGTACTGTAATATGTAGCTAAAAATACATTCAAGATAATTTAGACAATTTATACCCAACAAGCGTTATATCCCTCGATTGTTTCTCAAGGCTATTACCATTATTTTCCATTAATTACTTGAATCCGGCGTCTCAACAAATATCCACGACAACTCACTTCCTTCAACCAAAATGAAGTCATAACACCGTTGCTCGAGATGCAGATGGCCGATGTTGAGGACGAGAGACGTGTTGCGCGGGTTGTGGTACGTCCACACGCAGTTGAGGCTGTGGTTGTAGTAGCCGCTCGAGAGGCCAGGGGAGGACAGGCTGCCGGTTGTGCCTGTCAGCTCGCCGCCACATTCTGGGGAACCAGCCTTGCATTGTTTTCAATTTCACAACAACGCTGATACACGCACTAATTTTACCCAACGTTCCCATATTAATTAGCTATTTCTCCTGCCGGAAGAAGTGAGACATGTTGCACAGCACTAGAACTGGTAATTTCTTTTACCCGAAGAAAAAAGATTTGTCGCATAGCACATGAACTAGCCATTTCTTATCCGAAACGAAGTGAGAAATATGTTACACAGCCGTAACCACAGCGTTATCGCTACTCGTTCGAGTACATTGGTGGAAGTGAACTGACTGCTTAAGGTAGCCTAAGTAGCATCGGTACATATCTACTGCAAGAAATCTGATTGTCATCTGATGAAATTTTAATTATTATTGCTCAACACATTGTTGAGTGTATCGTTTTCTTCTAGCCTTCACTGAAATGTTTTCCCGGCTTCAGCCTTGGTGAAACCTTTGTGACTGCTCGCTCTAGGTTCCAATGCTTTTGGTATTTCTACGTTCATTTACACCGACGCCGTTTGTCCACATGCTGGAGTCAATCGATGGAAATCTCGTAACTTTACACTACGAAATTCCTCACCTACATCTTCCAAAATAGAAGTTATTAATCCAAGAGAACTCTGGCTAGCAATAAATTTAGCTGCTCCCGTACTTTTATCTCATTTCAATGAATACAGATTACATATTTTCTACGCCCTCTCACAGTTGTATCATTTCATTAAAATGTCCTCAAATCTACGTTAATTATCACAAGTTATTTTAAATCTCAGCATCGGTTAACGTACGTACAGAAATTTCCCGCCATGTCCTCATCTATTTAAAACGGTTATGAAACAATAAATTAGATTTGTAATATAGATCAAATTTATGCACAGCTGTGATTGTAATTGAGATTGCACTTTAAAAATGTTGTCAAATATCGCCATTCAATTCATAAGCAGTCATTTTTGCCCCATTCCATATCACCTTCTCGGAAGATGGCTAAAAATGTTATTTTTAGCAGGTTTGAAAAAATGAAATACATAAGAAATGAAATTGAGATGCACTGAAAAGTTACAAATTGCTACCATCAGAACACAGTAAAAAGTGTGACATTTTCTACAGATAATTACTACAATTTAAATAATCTGCCAATTCAAATGGATTATACAAATATATGTTCTTGCATGTCTTATTACGGATATAGTTTTTTTCGATTGAGATTGAACAATATGTGAAAAAATGTCGAAACTGTGGAATTTGACTGTTTCTCTTTAGCTTATCCTCAAACGAACTCGTGGACATCAACTCGCAATAGTTCAGATCGTACAGACGTGGTCTGGCAAGGGAAAATTTTGTTAGTTCACTCTTTAAAAAGATACCCCTCACCACCACCCTTCGTCACTCAAACTTAATTTGTGATTTAGTCCAGTCATTTAGTAGAAAAAACAGAAACCTCACTTCAGAAATTAATCGAAGTTTTACCGATGATGTAGTATGACTCTATAAATTGTAATCAATTTCCACTATCCCATTGACAAAGACAGTGTGAAGTATATTCTAGTTTCTTATGTCTAAAGGTAATTTCCAAAATGATGGAATTCATCTCTTCTTTGTTTGCGCATACTTCATTCTCAATCCATTTACTAGTTGAGAAAAATTTAAAGAACGTAACCTCTATTTCCTTTATTTACTCAAGAAAAAGCAAACATTTATTCAATATGTGTTGTACACCATTTGAAGAACATACCTTAAACTTGAGCTTGAGAGCGAGGATCGACAATAGTCGGAGCCTTCTTAATTCTCTGTAATACGAACACGCACAACACCCTTCCCTCATTCACACAACGTTTCTTTTTGTTTCTCAAAATGTCATGCCCATAAAGGCATGATACGTCTAAAACATTCATTCCATGCAGTGAATGGTAGGTATTGTAACCACAAAACGCAAAATGCTTCTCTTCACCACTGGATCACAAAGGACTACTTTTAACCATATGACGGCAAAGGACTACTTCTCGCCACAAGACTTCAAAGGACTATACTTCACACTACTAGAGGAGGACACCAACCACAACGGCCCAACAACACCTCGCATCTCACCCTGGTCCTCATCAGCGGTCCAGGTCGCCCTGAAGCCCCGGGCGGTCGAGTGGCCTCTGGTGCTGAAGACCACCTTCAGGCCCGCCATGCTCGAGTTGAACGACACGCCCGGCTGTTCGATAATTAACACGTTGACTGCGTATTGTTACATTTGTGTACCATTAGGTGAATTGTCCATTTACGTACCGGTATAAATGAATAGAATTTCAATTATTTTATTACCTTCATTTAAAATAGCGTACTAAGTTGAAATATTACAGTACAACTAAATTTATCACGCTTTTAAGAAAGGTCAAAAATGTAATCAAGCGGTATATACGGTTTCTCAATTCTGCTACTTCCCACCTAACCAAATCTACCGTGGCGATCTTGTAAACGTAGTCAACGAGTTGAAGAGGATAGTATAACGGAAAAACGCACAGATTTGGGTCGTCAGATCTCAGTATGGTTTCTTGTAATTTCCTAGACTATCGATTCAGCTTTCTTAATGATCACTTTTATAGAAACGAAGATCTGAAATATTGTTTAGTTTGACAAGACTCGATGAGTCTGAAGATATTTTGCAGCGTAAACTGACGAAAACTTAGCAGTCATTGTTGTATTCTACATGGCACCTTTATTCACTTTCATGTATAAGAACTCTACATATCTCTAAACTTTTTCAAACGTCCGTAGCATTCAGTATTGATTTATCAAATCTAAATTGACATACAAGTGTCTCCCTTAATAAGTTTTCTGCAAATTTTAGAGCACCCAGATGCACAATTTTCGGGTTTACAGTTCTTGATTCCCTTCAATTCATTCTCCGTTGTTCCATAGCTTGCTTGAGCACAAGGTAAAACAAGGTTCGTACAAGTTTCACCAAGAATTCATCATTATTGAACAGAATTATTTATAGTTTAAAAAAGCAGTCTTGTGCTCACCCTGGCCGTACAGAGCACCCTGGGGCCGTGCAGCAGAGGCGCGTGCTTGTCCAGGCCGTTGTACACCTGCGGAAATCAAAGACACAGCATGGATTAGTAAAACCGCATGAACATACTCTAAAAGCCATCGTGTTTTCCGGTGATAAAAACACCTCAAACCAAACCATGCATGAATAAACACCGCAAAACCCCGTAAATAAAATCACTGCGTAACACAAAGCATGAAAATACTCGTTTAGGCGTGACTTCAATTCGTCATTTAATTTCAGAGATTGTGAAGAAAAGAATTGAATATGGGAATATTTTAAAACATAGATTTTATCGAAGACAATGCGAAATAATTGTAATTATTCTTCACCGCCTAGATTTTTTTTAATTCAAATGACTGTTGTTACAAGTCACCGTTAATAAAGTATTGGTATCAATTTGTCTCCAACATGACAGTGAGAAAGAAACTGCCACTCAACTGAGAAATTAGCAGATTGGTACATATTCCTCATGAAACTGAACATAGTAGTAAAAATGTTTATCTTGAAATTCACTAGGAAGGTGAGGGATAGGTTAGTGACGTATGAAAGGTCGTTCAACAAATTTTTAACTCGAGCCTCTTCTCATAAATATTAGCACTAAATCAAAAGCGATGCAGTCTAGAACTGTGATATACTGAACAGAGATGAAAATTCATAAATTTGTCTTTATTTTGAACTCTTGAAAGTCAAGAAATCACCAGAGGAATGGTGAAAATAAGCTACGCGAAATGCGCTGAGTAGATGCATTCATTGAAATTGAGGCAAATGATTTCAGTTTAAATGCTTTCTTCGCACAAATTCATTCCTATGATAAAAATACCACAGCCCTGAGCATCAGTTCATTATATTTTAAGGAGAAGAAACTACAAATTTAAATAATTCATTTCAAATCTGGGAACTAACTTTTGAATTACAGTACATTACTTGGCCAAATTTTCAAAATGGTGATTTTTTAACAATCGACTTTAATAACTTTAATCAGCACCATAAATCAATTTTTGTTCAACGTTTTCAATTTCGATTGAACCCTAAATGAGCTGAAGCTAAACCTAGAATTCATTTAAATAAAACCTTAGCTCAATGTCAGATAAACAGTTTTAACTTAACTTAAACCCTAAATCAAGTTCTCCTGGACCTAAAAATCATCTTCAGTTCAACTTTCCTTCAATTAATTTGAATTGAATCCCCTATCATTTTTAGCTAACAATCATCTTCGGTGAGATGTAACTTGGTACGCAAAGCTTCACTACAACGCAAACATAATCTTGATTAGCAACTCTGAAACAAACACAGTAAATATGTATATAACCCTAGCTCAAAATAATAAGTCAAATCAAGCATGGCACGTAATTACCACTTCATGGCCAGAAATGAACGATTACAACTTGACTTCTTTGTTAGAATAAAGTAGTCCGTGTTCCTGAAATTTCGATGCCAGATCTAACACTCATCAACCTAACGGTTAATTTTCAACTGATCTTATCCATAACGTTTCTGCTGTATAACGAAGGCCAATTGTGGTTCAATAAAGTGGAATTTGTGTGAGATATCCAACTGAAAAAGATTGATTCAAAAAATATTATTTTAGCAAAATGTGCAGTTCCTCCCCTAGCTACATTGATTCTCCATTTGATACAGGAAACAAACAAGATACAAGTGAGTACAACTATTTACTTCTTTTTCATTTGTAATAGAATTATACTCAATGACTTGAGGGCAGGTGTTCTCCTGTAAAGATGTAGGCCCAGTACAAGATAATGAATATCAGATACCGTGGCAGATTAGAGTTCTTTGTTGCCCTGATTAAGGGCAACCTTTTGTTAACTCTTAATAGAAAAAACCCTTTTCTTAACTCTTAATAGAAAGGCCTTGTTTCAGTAAAAGTTGATACGCTCATCCTGTAAAAACTTAGGCGCTCGCCACTATACAGTATGTCCCACAAAAAACCCGAACTGAGTATTGATTTTCCAGTATCAGTAATACCATCATAATCAGTAATACCTTTTCTATGGGTTAATTTTGAAGGATAATTTTGCTAGAAATTAAATGCGCACGGTATTCTAATGATGGTATTACTGAAATGGGAAAATAATAACTCGATTGGGGTTTTTGAGGGACACACGGTATAGTGGGTTATAGCCAAAGTCCAATCTTATGTTAGTAGATCTGTTAGATGAAAATGACTAAGGCTGGAGTGTGTTTTTATTTAAGTGAAAAAACTGCGTTAGGTGAACATGCTCATCCCACAACTCACTGATAGGGCGGTGGTAGATCCGGACCTCCCATGCTGCCCCCAATCATCACCCTCGTTTGATTTCAACAAAACAAAAAGGAAGCCCAGTCCGTTCTATGTAGTTGTCACCTCGAAGGCAGAGACCTCACCACTCAATAGATCAGCCAGTGAATATTTGGGACAACTAAAGAGCGTCATGTAACTCACCAGCAGGTAGTCTCTGCAGTAGCGTCCTCTGTATCTGCCGAGCTCGATGTCCGTGAAGACGATGTTGATTCGCTTGCCGGCAGGAGCTTGGATACGCCACTCACACATCCGACGGTGTGAGTACCCGTGGGGGTAGCCGGGGGATGAGAAACTTCCTGTGCGACCAGTGAAGTCGCCTCCACACTCTTGTTTCAAAAAAATTTCAGTGAACTTTTAGATTTAACGAGAGATTTGAAGTGATGTTAACACGTTAACTGCGATGGGTTAAGCTGAAGTTCAACATTCAATTCAAATTTAAAGTCAATTGTGGTGATCAACTTTGAAAATAGCAAACATTTAACTGGATTGGGAATACATTTAGCTTTCATTAGGTTTTAATAAAAAAAATGAGTAAGTGACTGCAGGTGGGTCAGCAGCACTATGAAAATCACCTTAGTGACCACCGGTGTGTCACTTCGCAGGAAATGTGTTAACTTAGGGTGATTGAAAGAAAGGTAAATGGAGTTTTCGAGTTGAGGAAGCAAATTATGCATAGTTGTTTCTGAAAAGTAACATGACTGATAAATTTTTAAGTTAATGCGTGGGAAACTCTTCAAATATATTTCAAGTGAAATAATACCCAGAGACGTCGTGGAGTAGAAAAAGGCTCCGTGAAGTTCATGCAAACTCCCCCAGTTTATGCAATCATTCACTTTAAAAATTTAGACCATATTTCATTCAATCATTAAGAAGGGTCGGTCCCAGTCATTGTTGCACACGCATTTTGATTTTACATAAGATGTTGCTACCTGAAAAGTAAGAGAAGATTTACCGTCCAGGCTGACGTTGTACATGAGACTGAAGCCTGACGCAGATAGCGGGTTAGTGCCAGCCAAGAAGTTCACCACCGCCACGTTGGACCCGCTCTCCATTGGGTCCGGCAGCTGGTTGCCGCAAACGCGGCCTAGCACATCACCTGGTAGGTAATTATACGCTTACGGTCACGTCTCTGGTAGGTAAATTATACGCTTACGATCACGTCTCTGGTAGGTAATTATACGCTTAAGGTCAAATCAGTCGCACACGTGGCTCAAACCACCTTTTTTTCATGAATTTATCTCGGTGATACGGAAATAAAAATTTTCTCGTGCACTTCAGGTATAAAAGGGAGAAGAAGGTTCAAAAGTTAATTAAAGACTAATGTGTTCACATTACGAGTACCAAGTAAAAAATGTAGCTACGATAACTCCATCTGTTTCTCTAAAGTCACCTTTCCAGTCCTAAAACTTTCAATTAGCTGTCGAAAAGTTTCATTGCTATTGTTGCGTAGTTTCTTTTTAACACAACTAGAGGTTTATTTAGCTGTAGCTGCAAACTACAGTTTCAGTAGCTTTAGACTACAAAGGCAGGAGTAAGGAAACACTGGAAAGCACGTATAAGTGTACTCGGCGGCTGTCGGTTACAGACTTCCTCGCAAAGCATGTCGTGCCCGGAAGTCAGGTAAGAGGCACGTAACAATACCTTCCGGAGCTCGCAAGAGACACATAACAATACCTTCCGGAGCTCCTACTCACAAAACCAGTGCCACATTATAACGACGCATATTTTAATATACAACAGCTATAAGCATATTTGATATTGTTATGAAAATATTTTCAAAATAAATTCAGAATAATTTTGTTTGAGAATCTGCATCAGCACATGCATGAGCGCAATTGATAAGTTTGTTCATCAACTCGATATTTTCACAAAAAAAGCACTGAACATAAGTGAATAAACTCATATTTATTTGATTTCGGTCTCACGGTGCGTTGCGAGCAAGATCCATAGGATAGCTCGAATTTATGACGATGTCATAAAAGAGAAATCACTGGCTGTATAATTTAGGCTTGGCAGCGCCGACGCAAGTTAGCAAGGCAGATGACAGACCAGATTTTAGGGAGACGTTATAAAAACTAAATGCATGCCCGCCCATCCGCTCGAACAGGCCGCTCTAACTATGACGAATTTGGGCATTATGACCCTCGATCATCACTGTATTAGAGAAGGAAACCACCCATCGTCCTCGTTCGGCCGGTTTGCTTTATTAACCATGAACGGAGAAAGCTAGAGCACCCGTAAAATACACTCCCCCCTTCCGCCTACACCACCCCCTGTGTAGTCATGACGCTGTCCAGGCTGAGTCTATTAGGAGAACTTAGGATAATCACTCCGGGTTGAGCGGCGCGACAGAGCGGTCAGTAGTAACTAGGCTGAGTCAATCAGGTCGGTCGCGAGTTCGGACTCTGAAAATATTCGACTAACACGGTTATCGGTGAGAGCGAAATTTAAGCCAAGTGTTTGTTTTGTTTGACAAAGTCGGTTCCGGTTCAGTATCGCGGGTTTGCATTTCATGGCTCGGCTCGATTTTGGATAATTAATCCTCCACGGATCGAGTGTGAACTTAAGCGGCCAAAGCGCGAGTCCATAGTCAAGGTTAGCAAGAGTGGGACGCGTTGCTCGAATCGAAGTCCTTGTCGAAGTTAATGGTCTAAAGGTCCGCCCTGCGTGTGCTCCATTCATTGCTATACTTGCCTCCCACCCGAGTAAATTAACGAAGATATACGAGTCGTTTCTTTTGACCTCTCACCCGCAAGAACCACCTTTAGATGCGCGTGCCAAGAAACTCGAGCAACGCTACCATGATAGTTGTTAATTGTCGCGAAGTCGATGCCAGATGTAGGCAAAAGAAGAGGCGAACTTCATATGACTGTAATATCCAATAACTTATCCTCAAAATTTGAGACATCTTTTCTGGTGGCAGCGACCCCTCTTTTAATTGAATTAACTTTGTTCATTCTACTCAAATAAGAACACTAAGAATTGACTACATGCAATAAAGAGTTAATTCAAAAGCGAAAGTATTTGTAAACGGAACCATTTAATTCTCAAAGTCCTTAGCTCTAACACACGTGCTAATACGATCAGCTTCAGCGACCATTAGTTGAAATAAACTTACATTGTTTCCTGTGATTTCCATATACTCCCTAAGCTCTAAATTACTTTCGATTTAGAAATGACCAGAATTTGAAAGAACCTGCGAGAAATTGTTACCTCTGCTAACAAAGTGAATACGTTCAAAAATCGTCTTGACCATTACTGGGCTGGCAATCTCTCAGAATTCGAATGTACCGAGGGTTAAGCACATTCCAGGGAGATTGAAGGAAAAATATGAAAGCTTAATTTTTCAATTTACAAGGCATAACCATAAACTACGTTTTTTTATTCGATATATTTACGATTACATTTGGAATGCCTCATCTGATAATAGCGTCAACCAGACATGATATAAAAAATGGGCTGATCTTTCAATGCCTCTCATAATACTTAAAAATATTGAGGAAACAGCCAAATCATAGGACCACACTTGTTGAAACGGTTGCAAATCGAAATATTATGGTGATTTAAATGTACTGGTGTTTTAGCGGTAAAATTAATGACTGTAGATGTTGCCTGCGCGTGATTGGTGTCTGATGGTACGAAGTACTTGAGAGTGAGCCACTTGGCTCATTTCTGTTACCTTATTTCTCTTTTTTATTTTTTATTTTTATGGGATTTTCACCTTCCATTCGTTTCCTGAAAATGTGAAGTGTCCGCGGTAGCTACTCTTCCCATAAGCCGAAGCGATATAGTCGATTCTTTGTTTTATGTTATCACAAATTAATAGCAGGCATCTCCGTGTAAACTGGTTGGGTGAAAAGTTACGCATTATTTCTTTCCGAAACCAGATGACCCAAAAGTTTTCAAACTCAATCAATACATAAGCCTCCCAAAAAAGACCGACTGACCTGTAACGTTGAGTTCGCGGATTTCAAGCAGGCCCCTCTGAGCGGAACAGTTACGGGATGTGCTGTGGATGTTCAGTTGCAGGAAATGGAATGTGATGTAATGACCCACGGGAGCGGTGAGAGTCCACGTGCAGCTTATATTTGCTTCGTAGGCTGACGGGAAGCCCGGAGACATGATCACCCCGTTGCTCTCGAACATGATTGAACCACCGCACGTGCCTGGTAGGTAATGAAATTATGACCGTCACAGTTTTCACTTTTAACTACATAATTTTTAATCTTTGCTGAAAAAACCACGACATTTACAGAAAAAATCATATTTAATGGGTATGCAATTGTATACTAGCTTATCAAACATTTTCAGGCGTTGTTTCTATTTTCTTGAGGATAAAGTCTACACGGATATTGTAACAAATTTATACTTTCAAAGTAAAAAGAACATCGAAAGAACAAACCATATCGCATATTATTTACGAAACGAACTTTTGAATAAAACGTGTAATTTTGAACAAGATTTGAGAAGTGATTTAAAAATTTTAAGAAAAGAAGAAAATTTTTATTTTTTACCAAAGAGTGTACGGACTCTACACAGGGCCCAATATTATACCTCGGTATGAGCCATCATCAAAATAAATATCAGACAAAGAACTAAATTTAAAAAAATCCTTAATTAATTAACTCCTTAATTACTAATCTGACAACTTTATTCTCGAAATCGCTGCTGATCTAGTCCAAACTGAACGTTATCCAGAAAGACTTTTAAATGTATTAATGAAATTTGTCGTCCGAGAACGCAGTTGGGATATGTTTCATAGCTGACAATGAAATAAAACGAAACCACAAAATCAGGAGAGTCCGAAGACACTCACGCAAGGGTTAGAAGGTTAGATTAGATGTTAGTTTAAGCCTCCCTAACCGCTAAAAAAAAGTATTCTGAAGAGAGGAAGGAGGAAGGCACCATTTAGTATGGAGCTAAGGAAACGCGGAATCTATGCAGAAGGGACATAGAAACAGGAAGTTGAGAAAGTTTGAACCAATATAAAAGTTAAAGAAGAAAAAGAAAGAAAAGAAAAGAAAAAACATTTATTTCCAATAAAGTACAAACATGAAACGTCAAAACATTGGATTTTAAAACACCTTAACCTAAAGGCATCCTTAATTGAGAATGACACATTGGTATTGGGATACCCGTGTAAAATGATGAATCAAAAAAAATGATTGACAGAAAAGCACATCAAAAATGAGTTCCTTAGCTCTGCCTAATCTGATTTTGACAGTGCATTTGAATATAAGTTACTAAGAGAACACAATACTCGTAACGCTTAGTTGAAAAATGTTTTCGTTTGTGCGCATTTAAATCGAAATAAGAGCAAAAGTCGCGTTTAAATATCTTAAACACAGAGACCCTTAATTGCTGTTCATACATGGTTATCGTAATACCCATGTTAATTATGTGTTGAGACAAAAAATGATTTAGTTCCTTAATTGCTATTCATACATGGTTATCGTAATACACATGAAAATTGTCGATAACATGAT
Organism: Platorchestia sp. MABIK; assembly: GCA_014220935.1. Taxonomy (NCBI): domain Eukaryota; kingdom Metazoa; phylum Arthropoda; class Malacostraca; order Amphipoda; family Talitridae; genus Platorchestia; species Platorchestia sp. MABIK. The sequence goes on from JACJUY010001307.1 coordinate 42,289, forward strand.
TCGGAGAAAAGCACGAAAAAATGAGTTAATCTTCGTCGCGGTAGACGGATTCTGGGAATGCATTTAAAATAC
>JACJUY010001307.1:43245-97425 GCA_014220935.1 Platorchestia sp. MABIK
TATATCTCCCCATACCAGGCTGCAATAGTCAATACGTGATAAGGCCAGGGATTGGATGGCCAATAGTCTAGATTCTTCATCAAGCATACTTTTTATACGATTAAAAAACAATAAAGTCCCGTGAATTGAGTTGTAGGTTTTAGCAACGTAGGATTTGAAGGACATGTCTCTATCGAACCAAATACCTAAATTTTTAACTTTTTCTGATGGGTAGGTGCTGAAAAACGGGACAGCAGTGAACCGAAAAAAGGTGACCCTTAACACAACAAAAAACATTTCATTTAACTCTCAGCTCGGGCCCTTACACATTTTCCCCATGGGAGTGCTAGTTCCCACAGATGCAATAGTTGTATCCCCCTGAGGGGAACGTAAGGTTAGAAGGAAAGATGACATCGAGCAATACTAATAATTGTTATACGTGATATTTCGGCTTATATACAATGAGCAAAAAAGTGATGAAATTTCCGTCTCAACATCGCACAAAACTTTGACCTTGGAGCATTAAGGGTACATAGATTTGTCCTCGCTTCCTTATGAAGTGAATCAATCGTTTTGTCATGGTAGGTTCAACTTCAGATGTCATTAGGTAAATATTTTATTGAAACTGGAATACCGAATTGAACGAGAAGCTTGAACTTGAGCAAAATGTATATTTGAAAAGAAATCTGGTGAGCTTGAATTTTTTGGGATATCTGGGTGTCCTGCAAGTTATTTTAGGTCGACTTAATTAAAGATGGACGGGTACGAGCAAACGAAGTTCAATCAGTGGCGCAAAAAGGACTCCTTGTCATTTAAGAAGTACGTGCAATTAGGATTAACACTTCTACGTAAGAGCGAGATGAACTCTTGCACAAGAAAACTAAAAAGCATCTCCTTCAGTTAGCATGGAATATATTCTGGCTTTTAAATGAATTTTTTTAGATAAGCGAAAACATAATTTAATTGAAATTATTGATGTCTTTTCGTGCATAGGTCGGAAACTAAGTTAGCTCCGACAAGATTTACACTTGAACAGCCATTCATTTTCATTCACTAGAGTAATTAAAGATATCTGCAAAAGATTGAAAAAATTTTAAAATGACGTGACATTGAGCTCTTACATCAAGAGCGTAGCATTGATACGAAAGGAGTTTATTAAACCCAAGAAAAAAACTATTTCAAGTGTCTCGCTGTTGAGAGAAAGCTGCGTCTAACAACTACACAAAAGCGTTAAAGTTCGTTTTTCGTAACTAATTTGACTCAAACCTAAAATTTTACCTTCCCGAGTCATTAAATTTTATTCTCGTAACTAGGCGATCAAGACCTGAGAATACTCATACTCGTAAAAATTTCGTATAGTAGTAACAGCAACGTATTCTCTCGGGACTGTACAACGGATATCGAAAGGGAGGGAAAGATTTTTCCTGAAGGATGTTACTCTGACCGATTGACATGTTGGCTTTGAAGCCGCTGTGGGGGTCGGTGATGTTGCTGTAGTACCGCACAAAGAGGACGGACCCCGTCGACTGCAACGAGTACGGGTTGCGAGTGCCGCAGAACTTGCCCAGTGAGGGCGCCAGCAGCGTGCCCCCGTCACGCACCTCCACCCACGCCTGGCTGCATGCGCCACTGCTCAGCCAACGCAGCTAGGTAAACACTTTTACTTTACGAACAATTTCCGCCAACGTTGAAAACCAGCAGGTGCACCCAGGTGAACACTTATTTTACAAACAATTTCCGGTTGTCGTAGACAACCAGCCGGTGGACACAGGTAAACACATCCTTTTTTATTTTACAAACAGTTTGCATCGTCGTATAAAAACAGCCGGTGACGTGAGTTTTTCCCGAGTCAATTTGGTTACGGGAAGTTCAATTATTCATTTTTCATATCAAATCTGACAGTACTCTCGCCGTCGGGGAGATGCAGCCGACAACATTAGTTTTCCCAATTCGACTTGTTTACGGTGCGGTCAATTTCACATTTTTCATAATGAATTCTGACAGCAATGATCACTCAGCATTTTAAATCTTGAAGAGTAGTCAGTTGCTCGGAACTTTATTCTATACGATGTAGAATATGAGTCCCGGATCGGAAGCCTCGGGAAATATTTGTTATAAGACAGACCCTTCGTCAAAATATTTAATGATGTTCCTACCTCCTTGGGTACTTTTAATTGAGTGATAAGAAACTCGGCGATCATTCAACATTAGGCATACAGTAAATCTTAGATTCTGGCGCTCTGATAGCCTAATTTTAACGAGCAAGTACCAAACTCATAATAATATCAGAGACAAATCAGAGTACAAACAATCATCTCTTACACTTGCTAAGGTTGAGATAAATGGAACTGATCGTACAGCACCACAGCACTCATTAAAATCAACGAAATTTAAACCTTCTTTCATTCCACCGGTGACTCATGATACTAATTTGAAAATTTGATGAATGATTAAACATTAGATCAAACAGCTCGTAGAACTGTAAATTTCAGAATCAGAAATTCTTAGCACAACATTTGAATAACATATTATAAAGTCAATGCTTTATCTCTCCAGTGTCGTATGCTCCCGTAAAAAATTGCATGTTGGATTTGCCATCATTTTAGGCCCAAGTTAGCTTCTAACGAACAACTTCTTTGCTAGCATTAAAATTATATTGAACTCTGCATTTGTACAGGGTGTCCTCGAAAAACACATCCGCTGATATTAAATGTTAATAATATCAAATGCCTATGATACTGTGTAACGGTTTATTTCAGATTTTTTTATCGTGGATCCCTTCTAATTGTGGCTTGATAAACATGACTAAACAGTTTCATACCACAGATTCTTAAAATCAGGGGGTACATTTTCCGCGTGCGCTTGTATTAAGAACAAAATACTCTCATAGTACTCAACGTACTCAACGTACTCAACGTACTCAACGTACTCAACGTTCTCAACGTTCTCAACGTTCTCAACGTTCTCAACCTACTCAACGTTCTCAACCTACTCAATGTTCTCAACCTACTCAACGTTCTCAACCTACTCAACGTTCTCAACGTACTCAACGTTCTCAACCTACCCAACATACTCAACCTACCCAACGTATTCAACCTACCCACCCAGCCAACCCTACCCAGAAAACCCTACCCCACCAACCTTACTCATCCAACCTTACCCAGCCAACCCAACCTACCCAACCCACTCAACGTAGTACTCACTCGTAGGATGCGACATCGAACTGATCCAAGAAGGTCATGTTGACGATCTGATCATGGGGCGCCGAGATGACCCAGGTACATTCGGTGTGCGGGTGCGGGGGATGCGGGTACGAAGGGGTCGAGATGATCACGTTTGTAACGTCCGAACTCAGGCGGTGGGACCCACCACAGGCGGCTGACACTTCGTAATAGCGCAGCCGGAACCCCTACAGGGAATGGAGATTGTGAATTGGACGTGATAAATTGCTCTTTTAATGTCCTACGAAATAGTGTTCTCAGGAATAATCAGTTTGCTTCTTCGAAGAGAAGTATTTTAAAATTTAATTTATGCCATTTTGGTTATCTTGAACGGTGCGGAGCTGACATGAGGTGGACGCAGTCTTTTCTGTGTTATACTTTGTAATTTACCATTTCTCGTTTCACTTCACGACGGATTGTCTCGAAGAATTTAACACGTTGACTACGATGGGTTAAACTGAAGTTTAACATTAAATTCAAATTTAAAGTCAAAAGGGATTAGTAAATTTATGAATACCAAACATTAACTGGGCCTGTTGAAAACCATTAATTCAGTCGTTCGACCACAGCGCTCGATTCAGTCGTTCGACCACAGCGCTCTGTTCAGAGAACAGTCGTTCGACCACAGCGCTCGATGGTATTGGCGTGTTAAATTGTATGAACGAAGCGACAAATTCACTTGAAGGAAACATCGCTCTGTGAACATCAGGGTGGCTAATTGATTATTGGCTGTTTCAGCCAATCATTGACTAGTTTCAACAAACTTTTCTTCGTTTTTTCCATATCATCCGATTTCATTACGACGTTGAAGAAGTCATCTTCGTCATATACGTCCTCGACACTGCTCCCCTCAGCTGAAATACCATTTTCCGATCTGTTGTTAAGATGGGCGATTAGTTTTTTATTACCTCTACCCTCTGTACATCGTTTAGCCATTTTAGCTTTAAATGTGGATGCAGAGAGGACACCAGGATAAAATCGCCGTTGTGGAGTACATCGGCAAATCGCTTATTGATGGCTTCCTCCAAGCCACTAGCTAAAGGAGCACATATCTTTAAATTATTCTTGGCATCAACTAGAAGATTGGTGCAGGCAATGATTGTGGGCACGAGTATTCCCATGTACGATCTGTTTTCTCCTTGCAGTATGTCCAAAGACCGTGCTATGGGTTTCATTGCAATTTCATATTCGGCAAAAAATGATATTTCTCTGGGCACAAAGCAGGGAATACCCAATGCATTACACACTTTCTTCAGAGAAGTTATTTTAGAAATTAAATTACCATCGTGATGTTGCGGTTGCGATTTGCGGCCTGACACGTCGAAAATTGTTGGCAACAGATTCGCAACTTTCCAAAAATTGTTGCGGCGCAACTGTAACCGCAGCAGAAAAAGTTGCGATCGCAATTGTGTCCGCAACTTGTTGCGGCGCAACTGCCTAACGCTGTAAATAAGTGAAATTAGCCCACTGTTGAACCGAAAAATAATCGCGTCTAAAAAGCCCAAGAAATATTTCATATTGTTGGTTCAAACACAATTTTGATCCCTTAAACGAAAGACGCAAAAAAATTATGACCTTACTTGAAGAGAAGGCTGTTTGAAAGCAAAAATTATAAGATTTGGGCAGTAGTTGACAATGATTTTCTTCTCAAATAGGTATGTGCCACGCTAGGTACATTTTTTCAGTGCGTTTTCTTATGGCTGAGACCAATGAATTTTTACCCGACTCCTTCAATTTTATAGACGGTCTTTAATTACGCTTGCACTAGGAATGAACCAATGTTATTAACTCTTTCTCCACGTAATAATTTTTATTTTTCGTAAAAACCAGTGTCTTCCAATTCATCATTGAACCTAGCCAACTTATGAGAAGTTAGAAGTGTAGTCATCCTATTATTCTATTCCTATTCCAGCTTAGGCAGCCTCACCCTGTCGCTGTTGGTGCTATCGGTCTTGAACTGCAACGTGACAACATTCGATGCGCTGACGAGCGGAGCCGGTGTGGCGCGTCCGCAGTAGCGGCCTTGGCCGAGGTATGGGGACGAAGGCGAGTCCCCGTTCCGGATCTGAAAGAAAAAATCAAGCTTGTTGCTACGTTGAGAAAGACATTAGCGACGAAAGATATTAGTTGGGACTTTTAATAAAGATTCGAGAGTTAAGTAGAATTAAGCACCGGCCACTTTAATGAGGCGAAAAAATACACCAATTATTAGGACATGTTCGTTCAAAGTTTAGCCACTCGTGAACGGCTTTATAGTGCTGGAAAACTTATATACACACAAATATCAACCTCACGTTTCTATCAAAGCGGCTGCCGACCGCCCAGCTAACAACATTATCCATGCCCACCAGATCTAAAAGCTGCACGAAGTTGACTCAACATTGCTCTCCGTCATTCACTCAACATTATCAAGAACCGCTCAAACAAATAGCAAGATAACTTTCCCCCAACAAAATCAATCCTGACCTCAGCGAAACTCACAAATCATCAGCAGGTTGTCTGTGCTATTGAAGAACATACGAAAAACCGCATCATCTCCTCTTAATAAATTAAAGAAGATTCAGAACAAATTATTACACCCAAATCCCCACAAGTTACATTTTACGACGAATCCCTCAGAGCAGTGTAATACACGTGTCATTGGTAAAAGAACGGTAGTAGGTGTGCAGAAAGAGCTGCAAAAGGATTACAGCTATTGCGACACGAGTTAACACATTTCACTGACACTGCTTAAGGAACGCAAACGCCGTCCAACAAATAATAGCATTCTAACAGCACAGTACAAACTAAGGAAGTACAAACATTGGAAGGTCGCGGATGTAACTTTTCTATTTTCCGTCAGCTGTAATTGTGGTGTGTCAACCAGAGTTTTGATAAGGTAGAAGAAAATAGTGATCGAGTAATTGATGGCTTGAAAATTACTTGGCGCTTGTAGTAGAATTTAAAAAAAGGAGACTGAAATCAGCAACACTAAATTTTTTTTTTGCACTAAAAGTTGTACTATTTGAAATAAGTCACTCAATCGCTTCATTTAAAACGAAAAAAAAACAAGTGGGCAGCTACAGAGCTATAAAAGAAAATAACTCACTGGAATTAAAGGCCAGCCGTCTTTATGGAGGGAAAAATATACGTAAAGGGGATAATGTTCTAACGAAGACGTTAACAAAACTCTTCTGAAGCGCAGAATGTCACACATTTACCCTTCAAATACCTGAACCGTAAACAATAAAACGATATGAAATCCTCACACTGCACATTCAAAAGAATAACACAATTAGGCTACCACCTTGTGTAAAAAATGGAAAAAATCTATTAACTATTTTTCGGCAATGATTCTTTTCGTAAAGACAAGTGTGTTCCAAAGGAATTATCCATCCAACTTAAGAGAAGTGATAAGTGCCCTCAAATCCTAGTTAATGTGAAAGAAGCATGCATTGTCTCTCAAGTCTCTTCTAAGGTAGGTCTAAAAAAACAAACATACACTTTCAGATAAAAAATGAACCTTGAACAACTTATTCGATTAAAAAACAGTATGTTGAATCTCGCAGTGAGCCTTGCAAGGCAGGCGCCGCCGGATGTCTTTGTTGTGCTTGGGTTTCGTATGTCTTGGAGCCGGAAGAGCCATAAACGGCCGGAACTCTGACCGACGCAAGTCCTTTATGGTGTCTTGCCTTTGCGAAGTTTACGAGCCCGGAAAGTCTTTGTTTGACTTCCGGGCACGACTAGTTATAAGGAAGATCTGTCACCGATGGAATTAGTACATTATTAGGAGCCTTGCAGTGCGTAGACTTGTCCTTTTCTCGAGTTTGCGGCTTAGGTAACTGAAGTGAAATTAAAGCTTCTGCTACAATATCGATAGTAGTGCCGCAAGTGCGACACCACACAGTCTCTGGCAATTTTTTTCGGATGCAGAAAATTTCACTAAATTACTTCCCCTCTTAGAAAAACGAGAAACTAAGCAAGAGCTACGCACGAGGAGGTAGTCATCCATGCAGTTGGGCGTCGTGTTCGCTATCCTGATGAAGTCAAACTCGAGCCTGACGGTCCTGCCAGGGCGGACGGAGATGGTCCAGGAGCAGTCCTGGCGAGAAGGGTAGTTGCCGCGGGGGTAGCCAGGGCTGGCGATGTAGCCGTCTGGTTCATGTAAAACCCCACCGCACACTGGACCGACAAAAATTTTATTTACCACGAGCGATACTGAAGTAGATTGTTTCTTAAGTCTTATGCAATGGTCAAATTTGAGTATAGCTACCTGTGGGCCCAAATGAGTTCAGTGACTTCTAGGGTACACTAAAAGTTGGTTCTACTCTATTCCCTGGCAACAATTAAGTTGAGTGACTTCTAGGGTATCCTAAAAATTAGTTTTATTCTATTACTTGACAACAATTAAATTCAGTGACTTCTAGGTCATCCTAGAAGTTGGTTCTGTTCTATTTCTTGGCAACAATTAATCTCAGGGGACTTCTAGGGTATCCTAAAAGTTGGTTCTATTCTATTTCTTGGCAACTATTAAGTTGAGTGACTTCTAGGCATCCTAGAAGTTGGCTCTGTTCTATATTAGCGAGAAAAATGAGCTTACAGAGCCCCGACCACTGAGTCTCAATGCAGAAAAAAATGTGATCGAGCGGATTTTGAAATGTAATTAAGCACAAATGAAGCAACAAAATCTGAGTAGTGGAAGAAAAAAGATCAAACGGATTTTGAAACGCCGTTAAAGTACAAATGAAGCAACAAAATCTGACTAGCATCTTGTGAATATTTCATCATTCTGGTTTCAACAACAACAACAAAAAAACGTGTTGGTAATTGAAGCTGAATGAAGTACCCTTTCTACATAAGCTATACGTAATTTATAAATAGAATGTGTTTGAATTATTGAGATTATTCATGAAACCAGTCAAATTTCTTTATACTAAGGAGTAAAATTCTCATAAGAGAGGCTTTTAGGGGAGAATTCATTTAAAATTAACCATAGCAGTTTCATGGAATTCGAGTCATTAATTCAATAATTAATAAGGTAAATGAAAATTAAACAGAACTGAAAAACGTTTGACCCCATTGGTGGTGCCAGCGTTATTATTACCATTAAAACAAACAAACAAACAAACAAAAAAATTCCAATCATTTATTTAAACAAATCTTCAATTTTGAAGCGATGAAATGAGTAGCGAAGTATTTCAACCCTTCTCTTCGCAACACAAAAACTCTTTTCCTAGTTCTGCGCTGGACCTAACAGAGGTCAAATGGAGAGCTCTTTGCTGCCTTCCGACGACGCTACAAGCCGCATCAAACAAAGACGCTCATGAAAGCACTACTCGGAGTATACCGAGTCTCAGCACCCGAAGAGTTCATGACTTCCTGTGAAGGACGAGTAATAGCAACAGAGCATTGGTCACGAGGCTGATCAGTCGCCGACCACTCACCTGCCCGAGCTACAGCGATGAAGCCTCTAGCGGTCACGGAGGCGTCGGTCACAAAGCGGACTTTCATCAATCGGCCATCGGAAGGCGGGATCAGAGTTCTCCTCTGATCACGACGACACAGTCGATTTGTACGGTTCCAGTTGTCAACCCCATTTACACCTGCAGCACGTCAAGCATTCAAGTAAAATCATTCCCTTATGACCGCTGAATTTATGACTATTCGGTTACTTATGGATTGAGTTACCATGAAGGAAAGGGCTCTTCATGACTGCTGTAGAGAAACTGTGAGTTAGTGGAACATTCTCACTATAGAGCGTGCGTTTCATAAAATGTGCTCATAAGGGATACTGAATCGTACCACGAGTGTACTGCTTGAATAATATCAAACTATAATCATCTCAAATGTTCCACCGAGCAGATTTTTTTACCTGCTCGGAAAACTTTGAAAAAAAAATTAACTCATTCTAACTACTGAGCTTCTTCAGTTTGCGTAATTTTGATTGTGTTCTGGTAACATTCATCTTATGTAAAAATGAATTTATTGTATCAGTACACATGATCAAAACACTATGTGACTAAATATTAACGTTACTGACTAGATTAGTTACGATTAGCTAGAGCTGACTCATTTTTGTTGGTGTTACATTATTAAAACCAGCTTATTGCTACCAAAAGCTACCTAATTTAATGATAAAGTTTTGTTACGATAAGAAAGAAACGTTAAATCGTGTCTCAAGACGCATTAGAATGTCACAAAATCTTTTTTCTTGACACTAGAATGGAAGTTTAAAAGATAATGGGAAAAACATTAATAAAAATTGAAAATTAAGGTTACCATATTCACGCCAGATTCAGTTGGCTCAAATTTTTAAAGAGAAATGTTATAACGCTCCCAATAAATTCATTAGTATCGATTGAATCTATGTGAGAAAAAATTGAAGCTATATCAGAAAGAATCACTCTAGAACACAATTTAAATCAGGAAATATGATTTTTGCATTAGGTTTCTATAATATAATGAACACTCAGGAATGAAACTTCTTCTAAAGAATCTTGCACAAAGAAAAAATTTGATAAGGTAGTTCCTGAAACCGAAACTCAAAAGCTCTCGTTGGGCAATCTGAAACTATTACCTGAAATGGATAAAATCACATCACAAATGCTCCTGTATATCTAATAGCATTATGTTGAATACATGTTCACTGTTTTAAACGATATTTTCTGTTTGAGGTAATCTACAGGCGTTGAACCTTTACCTAGTAATAAATTGTGCATACACCTAGTTCTTGCGTCAAAAATCAGCACGCAAAGGACTTGGGTGCCTCAGATTATCGCTAGCAAATTGTAATCGAGGAACTTAAAATAGATTTGTTTTTTCCCCAATGAAGTAGTGCAAATCCGTGTAGTTACCATAGACTTGGAAGCCGGTGGCTTGCAGTGTACGTTCGTTAGTTCATCTTCCTCAACCATGATGAGGCGTCTGATGTTCATCATCTCAACGCATTTATTTGTAGAACAACTATAACAGAAAATCTGATGCACCGTTTACTCTATCTGGCGATATATCATATAGTCTGCCTATTTGACCTTGAACGTTAGTGCGGGATATCGATTGCCCACTACCCATACTGTACATTGGAAAACTTCCAAAAAAAGAACTCTCTCATTTGGAATACGCGTGGAAATTTTCCACTAAATTAAAAATCACAATAAGCCTACCACAGGATTCACTACGAAGCATTGTTTCTGAAAGTTCTTTTACATATTTACTGGACATTACCCAGCTAGTTTTTTTTCTAGAGCTTAAAGAGTGCAAAAAACCGTAGCAATGATAACAACTAAGCACTTAGTACGACGAATTTCATCGAAGTTACGTAAACTCTCGTGGTAAAGAACAATTCCTCAAAACAAACTCCGCATTAAAAATGTAACCGACCAACCCGTTCTACATAACAATTTCTGTTAGTGAACTACTAAACTTTCCTTTTAAGGTACAAAGTCTGATACGCATCTTGCAGACGTACGAACACAAGACATTCATTAGCCAGATATAACATCTATTACCGTTGTACACGTCAATCCAGTCAAAAGAGCAGCGCGAGTTTTCCTCGAGCTCGTAAATAAGTAAGAGTCGGATGCGGTTGTGTGGTGCGGCCTGCAGCACCCACTCGCAGCTGAGGCTGTTGTTGTAGTTAGCTGGGTAGTTGGGGCTTGTGAAACGCACATAGCTGTCAACGCGTAAGTTGAACTTGCAGTTAGGATCAACTTGATCTGCACAGATGCAGAAAATCATCATTCAAATTTTACGAGTTTTTGGAGCAATTTTTGGCTCTGTTTAACAACTATGGAAACACATTAATCTTCACTCAACATTGAGAGAGCAAAAATAAGAGCACTGCTATTAGATATATCTTCATTGGTACTCTGAAATTAAATTTTTACAAACAAATATATTTTGACGAGTTTCTTTGGCAAAAGTTGTGGCAGATTGGTTTGCGAGGAATAAAAATGTGCATTATCGTTTTGAAACCCAAGTTTATTTCAACGGAAGAGATTGAGTAGCAAATGAAAATTAGGTGCACTTCAATTTAAGACCCACAAATAAAAAACATGCGAATTTCTGCTCTCATTGAGGTAAAAAAGGCTTGCTGAAGCAAGACTCAAGCAAATAATAAGAGACTCATTGAGTTTCTCCCCTCCATGGACATTTTAGGTTAAAGACATAAGATTTACGTGTTTAGAAGGGAAGTCAGGGTAAGGGATTCAACAGTTGCAAACGAGAAGCATACAAAGTAAATTTCAATTCAAGAATTACAAATCCAAAGCTTGCCAATTTTGATTCTAGAACAGCAAACGAGAAGCATGGAAGGCGCATTTCCATTCAAGAATTGCAAATGGGAAGCTTGCAAATTTTGGAGAAAATATGGTGAAAGAAACATGCGTGCAGACCTCGCTCAGCGTCGGCGATTGACGTGCCATTTCTGGCGTCGAGGGAGTTGTAGCGCAGCCGGAAGAAGGACCCCTCGAATCTTGCACGCGAGTTGAAAACGATGAGGACGTACGGCCCTGACGCGACCACTGGGCTCTCGGGCGGTACATGACCACAGAACGTCCCCAGCACGGAGCTTATGCTCTTGGTCAACCCATTGTACATCTGACAGCCATCAGAAATGAGGCATGCGTTAGTTTGGAAACAGAGAAGAAATCTCACGCCATGAGAAACAGGACCTGTGTGTTAGAACCACGCAGAGTTGAAAGTGAAAATTGATGAATGCATGGCTCTCTATCGGCAAAATTCAGAAGCTAAAAGTATTTGATTTAATTGAGAGAAAAAAAATTTACATCAATTCAAACAAATTAGTTACAAAGGTCGACAGTAAGCATTTATCGTTCGCTGAAACAACGTGTAATATTTTTCGATTATTTATTATTTTGAATGATGTTTCAGATTTCAGAAAGCATGATGCTAAATTGTCTAATGTGTAGGTTTTCTACGCTAAATTAAGTCCCATTCTATAAAATTCAAACGATTTGTGACCACAATTTGCTTGTAAAACGTAAATGAGTTTAACAGCACCTAAGTATTCGCTTACAAACAGAAATTGTAGAAAAGTATATCACCAACTGAAAAATCTACTCAGTTGTCCCGATCAAGCGGTTCAGTACGTTTTGAATGGAAACCCAAGATCTCTAAGCTTCTCTTCCCTAACAGTCAAAAATAAAATTTAATTGGAATCTATGGATAGGACCATTACTGCTTTGTTCGGCGGCCCAGCAGGTTTCTAGCACCTTCACTAAAAACAACAACTTCATCAAGAAAAATATATTTTTAAAACACCTTTTTGTTAAGCGAATTCTCCAGCAAAGCAAAAAGAAGCGGTGGATTTAAAAAATTTAAGAAGAGCACTTCGACTTTTGGATCATTGTCAATTATGCATGTGCGAATAAATTAGAAGACTAACTTCCACACATGAATGAAAGTACACTATTATGAGCGGTGATAAAAAGAATAGGAACAACGACAAACCTACGTTAATAAGAAAAATCTACCACTTGATAACTTTCAATGAGTAAAAGCTTTTCATATCACTACGAGATATATTTTGTTTCCGGATGTAGAAGGACCCTAAAATTGCGAGACCAAAATTAGACGCAAATGAATCTACAACTTTAAATTGATCACATTCGATAACTTGAGCAAAAGGACAGTCAAAACAATTCTGTCATACACATGCGTTACAACGACAAAAAACAGATACGAACGTCTCATAGTAAACAGACCATAAAAACCATGTATGTTATAGAAAGAGATGATCCTAATAAATTTGAAATAATTCATTAAAATACACGATATAATAAAAGCAAACTGGCACCCACCGTGATGGACGAAAGACAGTCATCGGTAGAGGGGTCGAGTTCGATACTCATTTCATCTATGGTGACGGAAGCGAAGTTCCCGGCCACGCGCACGCGCCACGAGAACTGTTGGGTGCCGTGGTAGGTGTGTGGGTACAGGGGCGACACGATGCTGCCGGAACCACCGCTCAGCTCGTTGTTGAACACTGCACCATAAACAGCTATTACAGCGACAGGCAGCAGTCCTTCAAATTTTCCATCAGTTCTTGCAATCAAGCAACAGGCAGCAGTCCTTCCAATTTTCCATCAGTTCTTGCAATCAAACAACAGACAGCAGTCCTTCAAGGTATAGCTACACGCAACAAGCCTCGTATTTAAGCAACTGGCAGCAATCCTTCAAATTATAGCCCCACACGCAACAGTCCTTGTAACTGCAGATACACGCAACAGCCCTTACAATTACGGTTACCAGCCACGGTTGCAGCTCAGTTCATTTCAAAGTCGTGCACACAATCAGCCATTTGCACGTTTAAGGTATTGCCTTTAAGAATACAGTATATTTTCTAATTAAGTAGCAAAGAGTATTCTTCTCTAGAATAAAGGTACGTTACCCGTTCTTGAAGGATTGCATGATTTGTAATCTATAAATTAAAAAAGCTGTAATGAAGCTTCATCTAGACATTGAAGACTGTTATTCAAATTCATCAAACAGCTGAAGCCAAAACAGTTTTTTATGGAGAATGAATTGCACATTGGTTGGCGCATGTGAGCTGCATCTTAACTGTTCCATCCATCTTAACTGTTGGTATTCAAGGTGGGAATTATAGACAATTTATTATCAGAACTAAAGGCGAAATGAAATAACAATTTGGAAACAGCACAGTGTAAGGTAATGAACACACTGGGTAAGCTTTACTCTAACGAAAATATGCGCCGGATAAATATTCAATTAGAGATTTCGTTTGCATACATCACTTCACCTCCGAAAGCTGGCATAACATTTTAGATAACCGTTTGACTTGTGAAACCTTTTGTACTGTGATCTTGGTGATTAGTTGATGTTGATCAGTATTGATCACCAAATTCAAATTCATACTTTTCGTCGAGGACAGCACGCTCTCTGTGGCTATTCCAAATGAAAATCCAATTTTAATTGCAGAGAGTGTAACTAATGAGTTGCAAAATGTTTCGGTGTGGCTTAAAGCTAATAAAATATGCCTCAATATCGATAAGACAAAATACATTATATTCCCATACAAGAGAAATATGTCCCTTCCGCACATTGAAATTGGTGGTGGTGAAATTGGAGAAACCAAATCCTGTAAATTTCTGGGCATTATATTAGATAAACATCTGACATTCATAGAGCATATTGCACATATCAGGACTAAATTAACGAAATCTGTTGGAATGCTTCATAAAGTAAAAATTGTATTGCCTGAAGAAGCTTTAAAAATATTTTCTCGAACGATCATTTCACCATATCTACAATACGGGATAGAAGCTGGACACGGAACTGATAGAAATAAAATCAATCTGCTCTTTGGTTAGCAAAAAAGAGCCACTCGAGCGGTAATAAAGTTAGAATTTAATGCGCACACAAATGATTCATTCAAAAGCTTAAAAATACTTGAGCTTTTTGATCTCTACAACCTCTCCATTTGTAATTTCATGCATAAAACACTAACTGATGATGGCGACAGAGAACTCAAACAATTCTTAAATGTTCAAACTAGCAATCATGATCATTTAACAAGAAACAGAAGCAACTTCATACTTCCTTATTATTCAAAATCTCGGTCACAACACAGTAACCTCTTCATTGGAACTAAAAATTGGAATGCAATCCCTGCTGAGATCCAAGGAAAAAGCTCTTACAAAGCTTTCAAAACAGATCTTGAATTCCTCTTCCTATCGAAATATTAATCATATAAGGTAATTCAAGTCAATTTGTTTTGTTATACGACTTATCTTGAGAAGGTAATCTGCTATGATTAATAATATAGATCTTATGCTCCTAATCGTTTTTCTTGAATATACTGTTCCCATCTAGCTCATATTAACTATTTTTTGTTAAAAAATTGAGCATCGAAACATGATCAGTCTTGCATGCCCCTAGGTTAAGTAAATTAGTTTAAACATAACTGTATGCTCTAAAAAAGCTTTTGATGATAGGATGCCCTTGAAGTTGCTGAACTTATTAGGGCCCACAAGTAGCTATACTCAAATATGTCCATTGTACTAGACGATACAATCTATTGCTGTACCACTTGTGGTAAAAAAATTGTTTAAATCGTTTAAAATTGTTTTGTTTACCACTACAACAGTACGAATATAACATATGGTTTATATAACAAATGCGTTTAAACTGAGCGTTGCGTAGTAATGAATGCATTATAACATCATTCATAATTTCAAAACGTTTCTGTTTAGTGTGGTAAAATGCTTTTACGAATATGAAGTAGCTAATTTCTAACAACTCTGGAAAAAATATTAGCTTAGTAGCACCAAACATTTTTATAGCTTACGAATGTCATCGATACTAGGCAGACAAAGCAGTTCTTTTGTTTCACTACAGCAGTTGACCCTAAGTGTCTAGCCACGTACCTAGGATCCACTGTTTCGAAATGAACAGCATAGCCCATATATTAAGCTAATTAAGCATTATCGGAGGCGGTAATGCAAAATCTACCGAAATACCGTGAGAACACCAATATCAATAATACCATCAAAAAGAACAGCATAGCACATAGACATATCAAGCTAAAAGCGCATGATCGGAGGCGGTAGTGTAAAATTTATGGAAACTCCGTACGAAAACCAATAACAAAATTACCAACGAAATACCGAATAAAGGACAAAAGTAACATTCTCTCACATAGTAATATTCCCTCACATGAACACCTACGACAATATTACAAACGAAGTAGCGAACAAAGAACAATAGTAATATTCCCTCACATGAACACCAATGACATATTACAAACGAAGTAGCGAACAAAGAACAAGAGAAATATTCCCTCACATGAACACAAATGACAGTATTAAAAACTAAGTTACGAGCAAAGAAGAACAGAAATATTCCCTCACACAGAGAATAGGACGCGAGGAAGCCGGCAGCAGTGCCACTATCGCCGCTCCTGAAGCGCACCCAGAGAGCGCCCCAAGCGGTGAGGGTGGTGGGCGGGTTGGTGCTGCAGTTGTGAGCCAGCAGCGGCCCTGTTGCGTCCCCCTCGTGCACCTCAACGTAGTCTGTGTTGCAGTTCTCGTTGTCCTGCAGCTCAAACTGGGGGAAGCTTAGCTGCACTCTGTTCCCTGAAGGTGTACGTAAGTTCTACGGGTTATTTATTTAAGTATAAACTGGATGCATTCGAAAGATTTTCCGTCAAACCAAAAAATTACATTTTGTGATGATTTATTTACGCAACTGAAAAATGTTCATACTGCAGCGATTTACATATTAAACTCAAGTTTATCATGCGGTTATTTGCAAGTGGAAAATCATTTAAATTTTAAAATTTTTCATAATGCACTGGTTTTCCAGTCGGCTAAAAATGTCTAAAAATTATTATAAGATTTTAGCAATAAACTTTGGAAATATCTTAACGCAGTTTTTCATTTTAACTGATTGACTGCATCACAATATAGCAATTTTCATGCAGAACTAACTTAAATGGAGAAATTTGAAAGAAAGATATCACAAGGCGAATCAGTATAATGATAGAGTGAAAAGCAATTACAAAAATTTGAGTTCGCTGATATGAACCCTCAATTTCTATTTGTACACAATATAAATATATCTGAAAACTTAATTATCTACGTTTCAAGCCGAATTATCTCAAAAAGACACGCTAGGGATTTCTTTGGCCCAGACCGCGGTTAATGGGAGACGCAAAATTCGTTTACGGCATCCAATTATTCTATTATTTCAATCGAAACATCGTACATTTAAATTTATTATCGCAATTGGTCCATGTGCGCGAAGGCTATCACTTTTGAGATGAAACCTGAGCCATAAAACCTGGCAGTCAATTAATGTATTTAAATTATTGCATGATTTAAATGCTTAGCGCATTCTTTGTTTGAAAATTTCCGATAATCATTTTATTAAAAAAAGTAGTTTTTCTGAATACAGCACCAAATGATATTTAACTCATATGTATAAAATTCAAGGGGTTTATAAATTTGCAGCCATTCGACTTCTGTTCATCACAAGACGTTCATCACAATACAGCTCTGAAGAAACAATGCTAGTTGCACAGAAAATTGAGTTAAAGGCAAACACACTTACAAAAGAAAAATAATTCTAATAAAAGCTTCATTAATTTTCAACATTCAATAAAACGACACAAAAACCAGGAATAGCTGTATTTAGGCTACCCAATCACAAAATCCCTGAAAATCCGCTTATTTGCAACAGTAACGAATTTGATTTTCTATGCGGGTGCGCTCTCAAAGCTGTGCGTCATCGTTCAACAGTTGAAATCAGGTCATAAAGCTTCAACTTTTACACTCGTGTCAAGGCTACTAAAAATTCATTAACCCTAGTGCATCAAAGTGAGAGAAACAGTGTCATATGTGTTTTAAACACAATGTCCTGTTTGTAAAAATATGAACGCCCTGTCAATAAAATCATAAAAAGAAAACAAATGCACCAATTTAGATTCATTGATGTTACTGTAGATTGATAACTAGACGGGTAAAATAGCGACATACCTGCACCAGCTGTGATGGTCCAGATGCAGTCGTAGCCATTAGGGTACGAGTCAGGGTAGAACGGAGACGCGAACTGGCCGGCTTCCGAGGTGAGGTCTCCCCCACAGCCAGTGCTCACTTCGCTGTACGTCGCCCTGCCAGTTTTGATACGTGATGAATTTATGATCAACGGGAAAATGCGGAGACGTCTGAACCAAACATTGCTTCATATCGCAATCAGAAATTGCTGTCGATAACTGCATCGAGCTATGCAGTTCGGCAGTGTTCGGTACCGCTGTCGAGTGTGATTTTTGATTGGTAAATAGAAAGATAGCTTCAGACAGAATTCAGAATATATCATTTTTACGAGCAGTGATTTCAATATCATTTAGAAGATATTCCCTTTGGAGAAAGGATTTTCATCATGCTTCATATAGCTATTTCTTTGGTTAAAGACGGGAAGAAACGAACATTTTCCACCATTCTTTAAATGTAATAAATGCCTTTAGACTTACTGTAATTGAGACCCTGTAGCTATGAAGCTATTTTACGTTTCTGCCTGAAGTGAAAAGATAGCGTTCATTATGCAACAAAATGTTTCATTTTGACTTTATTTCTACTGCCAGTTGCGACATTTCCTAGCGTGAATCACAGTGCTACGGATATTCGTAGTTGACAGTGAACAAGACGCAGCTGTGTGGACGCACTTGAAGCCGACGCCGGTGGCCATGCGGGCTATCATCCGGACGGTGAGATGACGCGACGATGAGTACACCGTGGGTGGCGAAGATGACCCACAGAAGCGCGCTATCTCTGGCGACGACCTCTCAGAACCGTCATGTACCTAGGGAGAGTGTTGCCTTAGTGATAAGGACAAAAAATATGGGATGCCTGCACAGGAATATACTCTAAGACATCAAGTGCGAAGTGAAATGAAGTTTAACAACATGAATCGGTACAGCTTTTCGGAAACATCAAAACTAGGTAGGAGAATTTCCTTCCAGCGCTGAGTATTTCCAGTGCAAATGCGCTCTTCATGCTATTGAGGTAAAGCCCTTGTAGGTGATAAGATTTTGCAGAACTTGAATGTGTTGTACGAAACTAAATATATTTTTGAACGATGACACGTACCACTGATTGCTACGTATGAGCAGGAGGTTGTAATACGCCTTCTTTCAAAGTCTTGTGAATTATAATCATAATTTTACTGACTCAAATGAATCAAATTCATATAAAACAGAACAAGGGAAGAATTGAATTCAATTCCTTGCTCTTTAAAATATTTAGTTTTGCTAACAGTCACACTTAACGTGAAATCATATCGTGGCACAGTACATCACATCGTAGTGTGGAATGAAAGAAAAATTACACGGTATTGCAGTGTAATTTTTAATTTGCAGTGTAATTTGCAGTAACGTTACGCAGCACAATGCACGCCTAATTTGAAAAAAAAAACATTGTAGTTCTGTCCTTTCTTCATGACGAAGCCCAAGAAACTCACAGGAAGGATGGAGCCCCGTAACTCACCGCCACAAAGTCACTGATGCAACTGCCGTTGTTCCAGGCAAAAGGCGGTACGTTGATGTCCAGGTGATTGAACACAAGTTGGATGCGCTCACCTGCTCAAGAAAACTCTTCCACTGATCACTCATTCGAGTTGTTCACAAAATTCAATGACGTTCGTAACCACGAGCTTCGTCATAACTTAGCTGAAAAGAACCTTGCAAACTAAGGCTTTTTTTGCCTGTTTCTACTTTCCTTGTTGGGGAACGAAAATCTTTTTTGAAGTTAATTGTAAAATTTACAGAGCCCTAAGCGCTAAAGTAAATAAACATTATCTTGTTCAACTAATGTGGAATATATCACAAGAATAAAAAGTTACAAGACTCTTACAGTCAAAAGAAGAAAGCAATATAGACTTTGAAGCCTTTTTCATTATCTACGACTCCCAAATCGAGGACCACGCACTCCTCCCTAAATGAGCTGTGAGTGCACTACCTAAGACACTGAACCAAATTGCTGGGTGTAACGCACCTGAAAGATGAAGAACGAAGTAAACTTTATCTACTTCACCAACCAATATGATATCTAAAATGTGAGTATCCAAACTAGCACCAACTGTCTCACTCCAGAGCATGATGCAACTGAAGCATGTTAAGCCAAACTAACTCCACCTGTCCCACATCCTGACGAGAAGCAGTTGAAGCATGAAAATTTGAATTAACTCCACCTGTCCCACTTCCTAACATAAAGAAGCTGAAGCATGTGAATGTAAACCAACTTCATTTGCTCCGCTTCCTAACATGAAGCATGATAATTTAAACCAATTCTCCTAGTGCGACTCACCAGGGGATGCCTGAAGATGCCACGTGCAGTTTACACCCGCCTGAAAAACGCTCGGGAAGTTGGGGGACTTGAGTTGCCCCACCGTACCAGGGGAGAGACTGAGCCGAGCACCGCAGTCCTAGGGCGAGAGAAAAGGCAAATGATGTGCAGATACATTAGAGGATCTCACCTCTACAACCAAAGAACAATCTGACGAAGGAAAATTAACTCTACCAAAGTCGGCGTCGATCGGTTCTATGGTTGTCAGTTATCAAAGTAATTTTTTTCACTATAAATTTTTCATGCAATGTTTTTCTTACGTTGTCCAAATTAAGAGAGTGTATACAAGGCAATACATTGCTGATCAACTAACTTTAATTTTTTTAGAGTTCGATATGATAGAATTCGGCAACCGCTGGTCTCCCGAAAGACCTGCAGCCTGTAGTTTCGATGCAAGCCTCGCGGAGAAAAAATTCTGAAAATTATCTATCATTCTCTAAATTTTAGTCTTCAATACATTGCCACAATTCAATTAAAACAGACCTTTACACAGTCAGTCACTCTAAATACATTTCACTCAAGAACTCAGTGAAAGACCTGATTTAATAAAAATAGCTAACGAGAACAAATCAAGCGCTAGGCTAAATCCTGCAAATTTCAGACTTGCTTGTAACAAAGAATCATTTCTACTTAGCAAAGAAAAGAGAGAGGAAAGGTTTCTCAATCTTTCTCAAGATCCTGAGAATAAATTGGGAAGAAACATGTGTATCCTATCAAAAAAGCAGTTCATCTGCGTCTTGCTGACGTGAACTGCTCTCTCCCAGAGAAGCGACGTGTACTTCAAGACTGTCAGCGGCAGCTGAGCACAAGATGAGCAGCAGATGCCACTCACCATGTTAGAGGAAACAAATTAAAGCAATTTCTACAGAGAAATAAAGCACCTCTGCTTGCTTGGCTTTCCAATAGAAAGGTTTCATATCGAACAGGCGTTGGATGACGTCACTGTAGCGACAAATCGTAAGGCCAATAGTGGTGCTAGATTTGGGGCTAGAAGTGTTTTCAGATGCAATTGCCACACATTCGACGAAAAAACGATTGGTTTAACGCTTCTTTTTTCTTCTAATGCTTCACTCACGGTGCTGTAGTTGGCCTTGAAGCCCCGGGCCTGGCTGAGCCCGTCTGCCTTGAGGCGCAGCGTGAGGGAGGGGCCTGAGGACCGCCACACGGGCGGTGAGGGCAGTGAGGACCCGCAGTGTTCCAGCAACAACGGGGAGCTTATGTTCACGCCGTCGTATAACTGTCAAATAAATTTGTAGGCGTAATTTAAAATACATCGCTTCGCATGAAGGACACATTTCTCAAAAAGTAAACTTGTTCACAATTTCGTTTAATCATAGAGTTGTTTACAAAATCTTTTGGGGGATGGTGATCTCACACACTTGCATCTTCGTGCTAAATGATTCAACGAAAACACAAATCGCAAAAGCACGAAGAATAACTATGAATACATTCCAGTATACACTTTGATGATTGACAGAGAAATTAGTTATTTATGGGTGAATCATAAAAACGTTTTCAAGAATATGATATACATCTAAGTACAACTATAATAAATTTAAATCGGAAATTCTAGTTTTTCAGTAAGCCACCCACAGCAGGGTGATCATAACGTCCGGGTTGAGCAACCATCCCAATAATTAGCTCCTGCGATAGTGCTGTGTCAGACCGGTGAAATTTGGTTCTCAGTTTGTGCTTCGGCACGAGAACCTGGAATTAATTAAATTGTACAGTCTGTAGCTGTGAGTGAACGTTAGCACCATGAATGTTTTGTGTACAACGTTGAAAAAGGTCGCGAGTAGAAGTGCAGCCAAGGTTGGTATGAAAATGCAGGTACAAATGTTCAAAAAATGTAAAAAATATGCAAATATTTTTAGGGGCGCTGTCGCTTATAACAAGGGAGCATGTGAGTGAGGGGACTCACGGAGACGTGATCATAGGAGCAGTTCTGGTGAGGCTCCACAGCGAAGTCCAAGAAGGAGAGTTTGACGACATGCAGGGCATCCACTGTGATGGTCCAGACGCAGTCTGCATGCTTGTCGTAGTCGGACGGGTAGTTGGGGGACTGGATGAGGCCGTGTGGTGCTGTGAACTCGCCGCCACAGCCTGGTCAGCAAATATTTTGTTCCATGTGAGTGCTGAGAAAAAAAACGCGTAGCGAGCAAAGGAAACTAAGAATTTGCCTCGTAGTGATTGTCTTGGGTTACAGTTTGAGTTGAGTGAAAACAGAAATGGCTTTTCTACATATCTAGAGCTGGGTAGAAACAGTGTACCCTATTAAGATAGCTGATTAGTAAGAATTACTAAGAATGCCGTTTTTAGGGATTAAAGGGTCGTTTGAATAATTCAAATTAATTCATTTGTTATATTTAAATTTCATTGGTTCATTGCTGTATAGAATTAGTTACTCATGATACGCTTGCACACATCATATGTAGTGTCATGAATTATGCATGGATTTGCGCACGCAAATCCTTGTTAATTTTGCACTTTCCAAGAATTACTTGTTCTGTGAATACCTGATCTCAGTAGAAGACGCAGGCCACAGTTTTAGCCAGTCTGGCTAAAATTCTTGAATGGAATTTAATCACCATTTCTGAAGTACTAAGCCCTAGCGAGTTGAAATAATAAGCATTAGCATCCTTATGAGCATAGGACTCTTTTATATAAGCAATAAGAGAAGTTTGGAGTCCGCCTACCGCCAGGGAGCGAGGTGTAGGAGGCACGGAAGCCGTTGCCTCGCACCGAGCCGTCGCTGTTCATCACCAGCAGCGCCGTGTTGCCGTCAGTCGTGACCGAGACCTCGTCTGTGTTCTTGTGGCAGAGCTGCGTCAGCACAGGGGCCGTCTCGTCCGGCCCTCCTCTCACCTGAGGGGGTACAGCCGTGAGGGAAAACAGCCTGACTCAACCTGCCCGTCTCGACCTGCTCGTCTCTACCTGCCCGTCTCGACCTGCCTGTCTCAACCTGCCTGTCTCGACCTGAATGTCTCGACCTGCCCGTCTCAACCCTCTCGTCTCAACCTACCTGCCTTAACCTGCTCGTCTCAACCTGCCCGTCTCAGCCAGCTCCTGCTCAATGAGCCCTCGTCAACGGTTAGCCCATCACTCAGCGCTCGCTGAACGGTCCGCGGTTGAACGGCCCAAATACTGGGCCTGTTTCAAATACTGCAACAGTAGTCTTCACTTTGTCTCAAAATCCCTCCTAGCTCAGAAAATTGATTGTACTCGAATTGCGTGAATTTTCATTCAATAAATGTTATTTCTCAGACAATTTTCTGCTCCTTCCATGTCATTAAGGGACTGAAATTGCTGCTGTGTGCCTTGCTCTTATCTGCAGCTATGCAAGCATGCTTCCACAAGTTTTTCAAAATATTTAAACACACCAACTTGGGAGATTTCCCCGCTGATAGTACTTAACAGTAGTTAATTGAGAGGAAAAATAACATGAATTGCTTAATATAGTGCAATAGATGCTCAGTAAGAAGACTGGCGTAAAAAGCATTCCTTCATGCAGAATGCAGGAATTAAATGTGAAAATAGCTTCATCACAAGTTTCAATATTATCTCCAAACTCAATGATCTAAAACTGATATACGAATAACACGTTTGATGTGTTTCACAAGAATTTTAAATATTCTAATTGTGACAATAGAATTACTCCGCCCAAACTATTCCAATACAGGGACCTTCATACAAATCTACGACTTTGGGAGCTTCGAACGCTATTCAAATCCATCATTGACAACCACAATTGCTCACCGTGAGAGCATCGAAAATGCAATCATTCGTGAGTACGGGCGCTTCGATGTCGAAGCCGTGGATGGTGATCTTGATGCGAGTGCCTGGTTCTGTGCGGATGTGCCACTCGCAGTTGCGGTTTGCAGGGTATGCGCTCGGATAGTTAGGACTCGTGAAGTTGTCAGAACTCTTCGTGTACATGCCACCACAGCCTGAACACAGTAACAGTTAATGAACACATTGTTTCATTAAAACTGCACAAAATTTATTTTATAATATAGGTTGTAGTGTTTTCATACACCTCAGGTAACCAACATAGTGAAAGACGAATGGAAACAGTTACTGCGTTCAAAACGGCGCCACTCACCGACAATTTGCCACTCAGCCCTGAAGCCATTCCGGGCCACGGACGAGTCACTGATGAAGATCACTCGCATCACGTCCATCCCGGAGTCTGACTCTACTGATCGAGGTAGCATTGACCCACAATGGTGACCCACCATCGTTGGGGCGGGACCGTTCCGTGACCCTACGAGTACCTGCAGTAATTCACGTTCTGAATCTATATGAAAAATGAACGTCTATGACTCAGTATAATGAAACCTTAGACTGAAGCTCTCTGAAGGTAGATGCAAACTAAAGGTTTAAGACGTTCTCGAATTTTTCTACGGACTCGTTTTCGAGAAGACTAATTAGAATCATTACGTACCACCCATAGATAGCTTTTGCGCTTATTAATAAGAAACATCTGAAAAGCGAGCAGATACATTGCTGGAGGAGAAGGTATCTCAGGGTATGATATGAAAATAATTACGCATAATCAATTCATGTTTATCTAGGCCAGTGATTTTCAAACTATGGCCTCCAGGCAAAATCCGGCCCGCCAGTGGGATCAATCCGGCTCGCGACAATACACAACAGTAATTGAACTATAGAATTTAGCAGGCGTATGTTTGCTCAGGGCGTGTACTCGACGACTACTCTAGAAATTATTGATAATGGTAGAAAATGGTTTTAGACTTTTGACCGTACTGGAGTAATCAGATTGGCCCTAAGGCTGAAAAGTTTGGAGATTCCTGATCTGGGCAATAGCAGGAAGAAAAAAAAAGATATACAGTTCATTTCCAATAAAAATGACAAAACACATCATTGGTATTTAAAATCAGCTGTCACCAACCCTATCAAAAGCCTAAGCAGACGCACCTCGACATAGTCCCAATGGCAGACTTGCGACGCAGGGGAGATGGGATCCTCGACCTGGAAGTGGCTGAAGGCGAGTCTAATGCTGTTGCCCAGAGGCGCGCGTATGGTCCAGGAGCAGTTGCGGTCGTGGGGGTAGGGGTAGGGGAAGTTGGGGCTCTCGATCACGCCGTGGGGACCCGAGAGGTCGTTGTGACAGCCTGGTGTGAACATCGAGGGGGAAATTACGCCTCTTTGTTTCACATGTTTCATGTAGAAAAGGAGATTCCAGCAGGTAATAATACAAATAAGTTAAAGAATGTGCCCTTAAGATTGGAGATTTTCTGAAGTGGAACTCCTAAACTAAAGAAGCTTTCTAAATGAAGGTCCATAATTGGTACCATGCATGTGATACTAATATAAAAGGTCGGCTCACTCTATACATACGACCTTCCTCACATATAATTAAACATGAACGGAAAAAAATAACCTATATGAAAGTATACATACATGTGTGTTGCTCAATTAATTAAAATTTAAAAAAACACTCTTTTTCTTAGAAAATTAGATGTTTTTCAAAGTTTCCGACTTATCCGAATCGTCAAACTGAGTGCGAGTTAACAGAAAGTATTGTTGCTATGTTTTTTTTAACGTATCAAATGTGTGACGCTACATATGTTTACAGGGCCTAGATTCGTAAAGCTCTAAAGAGGTTTAATTACATAGTTTTCTACCTAAAACAGGCATTGTAAGCCAAAAATTTGAATAAAAACAGAGATGAAAGTAATGACAGGAAACCATGAAATATCGTTAAAGCAATAAGTCCAATAAGAAAGCATACACCAGTAACTCTAAACGAATATTTTATGCAAAATGAACCAAGATACATTTACATTTCGTAGTTTAGATCTGCTGTAGTTGTTATTTGAAATTTAATTTCCTGTTTTGTGGTACCATCATTCCGTTTAAAATATTGCTGCTCGTAAATAACAATCGTCGTCGTAAACCGGTACGGTAAAAATATAAAAACTAAACGATTCAGCTACGTAAGCCATAAGAGAGATACAATGCAATGGTGAACGTGCATTGACAAAATAAAATAAAATTTACACACACTTTTGTCCCGCAGCAGACGCTGACAAGTTTTATCTTTCCATCATTCCCTTTAACTTCATGTGGATATTGATTGTGAACACCGCTCGGCACTTCACATTTTACTTATATGTAATAGAAAAAAATTGCGTCAGTGGGAATTGACCCGGTTTAGAATTTATCTAAAATATGCGTTTTGTTAAACATTTTTGAAACACAATACATCTTCATTACCTCTATCTTAACAAGGAATTGTGTCTTCAGCGAGCGAGTGAGAACCCAATATATCGAAAGTCATTGAAATTTCAGTAACTACCAAGTTTTCTTACAAATGGATTTGCCACAATAAATGTAGATGCTACAAAGACTGATTTCAGCGTATAAATGCTACAAAGACTGACTCAAAAATATACATGCTACAAACATTGACTCAAAAATATTGATGCTACAAACACTGACTCAAAAATATAGATGCTACAAAGACTGAATTGATAACGCCGATACTACATACTACATTGACTGACTTGAGTCTATAGGTGCTACAGCCATGACTCGAAAATGTCGATGCTACAAAGACCGACTCGAAAACATAAAAGCTACAATGACTGACTTGAGAAGTATCTGGCACGGAATCCCCTGGCGTTGGCTGAGTGGTCGGAACGGAAGCGCAGCTTCAGCCTGTTGGCGGTGGCGTTGAAGCTGACGATGTTCTGCGCCGAGCAGAGGCGCCGTGTCGACCCTGGCACCAGAGGGTCGCTCACCTGACCATCGCGAGGGTGTCGTGAGCCAACACGTCGATGGATATCAATGTAAACTATTCATTTACAACAAGTAATACAGCAGTTGATTGTTTCTTAAGTATATCATCATGGACACATTTGAGTACAGCTACTTGTGGGCCCGAATAAGTTCAGAGACTTCTTACCACACTCGACATTGAAGAAAACAACAATCGAGAACCTTTTTTGTGCATAGGGTACTCATAATAGTTTTACGCAATTAACTTACAGGAAAATATTTACTCTCGTTGCGATTTGAGAGCTTTGATCCCCAAGGAGGACTAGCAGAAGGTTCTCAGAGTTTCCTATGAATATCTCTGCTTTACATAGAGTGTACTGAACTTTTGATGTGTGTATATATTGTTTTTTACCTACAAATTGAATGTTCTCAGACAACAGTCATAAAAGCATGGGTAAAGTGAACTCTAGTTACTCGCAATAGTTTTCAAAGAAAGAACTCGTAAGAAACATTCCAAGAATTTTTTTTTTACGCTTATAAATATTTGATTTCTGTACAAATGACACAAGTCTAAAAACACTGAGAATTTCTAAAAAAATCCATCACCTAAAAACAAGATCAGAAGCTAAAAAAAAACTGCTCTATATAAGTAGTCCCCGCAACCGCCGGTGTAATCTAAACCAGCTCTTGTTAAACCCCTCTTCCTGTATCTCAAGACGGTGGCAGTAACTGTAGCACAGTAGCAGACCTCGAGGTAGTCGAACATGCAGTTGGGTGCTGTCTCCAGCTGCAGGTCAGTGATGTGGAGCACGACTCTGGAGCCGAGACTGACACGAATGTCCCAGTAGCAGTCGGCGCGGTGGTGGTACGGCTCTGGGTAGCCGGGACTGATGATTTCCCCAGTGACTGCGGTCATGGTGCCTCCGCAGCCTGGGGACCAAACCGATCCTCAAACACGTATAATAAGATATTTATGATATGCAAGACCTAAACTGCTCTTGCAGTAAATAGAAGTATTAAACTCATGATTGGATTGCCATAGCAATTTTACGCAAACTGTAACAACGACAGAATGCGACACTCATCCTTTGTGTTGAAGTTTTCGTGTACGGCTCGTGCTTATTGATCAAGGAAGTCGGATGCATGAGAGAAACCGTTAGATTCTATTTCATTTCAATCTGTAGTTTGCTCCTCACACACTATAGAGCACCAAGAACTCCTAGATGGTTTATTCACCGGTGTAGGTTTTATCCCATCACGCCTGAAGCCACAAAAATTTCATCCATGGTTCCCTAATCCGCGGAAACAGTTCCCTCGTAACTTGTGCTACAGCCATACCTGTATCATTCACTTACAAATTGAGGCTTCATCTCAAGGAGCCTAAAGCCACAACCAAATTTGGGCAGTTCGCTTACCAATGAAAGCACCATCCCAGAGCAGCACCTGAAGCTGCAGTCTCACCTACACTTGTTTACGTTGTTGATGCAAAATAATGTAAGCCAAAGACTTGTTCACCTTCAAATTGAAGCCTCATCCAATGCCACATCCAAACCTACATTGTACACTCACCAGTAGAGGCACCGTCCCAGCTCGCCTGGAAGCCACGGCCAGAATAATACCCGTTGCTGACCATCTTGATGAATAGCTGCTGGGAATGCGACAGTATCTCAGGAACTGTGATGTTGCGCCCACACAGTTGTGTCAGAAGGGGTGAGTTGGGGTGCGCTCCGTTCCTAAAGATACGTGATAAGAAAATATTCGAATTGCTGAATTAAAGGCGCTGAGGAAGTAATTTGCAAGAATTCGATAGATTGATCGATTTACCAGAAACTTCTGAAAACTCGGATCACATTTTCAGATACCTCACTAAGTTATCTAATTGTGAACTCATGATTTTCACGTGTCCTTCCGACTCGATGATTACA
Organism: Platorchestia sp. MABIK; assembly: GCA_014220935.1. Lineage (NCBI taxonomy): Eukaryota > Metazoa > Arthropoda > Malacostraca > Amphipoda > Talitridae > Platorchestia > Platorchestia sp. MABIK. The sequence continues at coordinate 71,974 of JACJUY010001307.1, forward strand.
TTTCATCTATTTCCTATCAGTTTTCATCTTCTACATTCATTTAGCTGTCAATTATTTGTTTACTGAAAGATTTTTCTTTTTTCAAAATATTCTGCCTTGCCTTCGCTTCAGCATCGTATCATAGAATTCTAAGCCTCTAATCAAGGTTTATCGCCTCTTCAATCAATATATTAGCACAGCACGTCATAAAATTTCCTGTAATTTTTCATTTGACAACTCTGAGCCTTAAACGCTTTCCATTGAACACGGCCCAGTTTCACGCCACCTCGTTCCTGTAGAACCTCTTTTTCAGCAAAAGTGTGTCCTATGCTGATCATACAAGGGAGCCGTTTGGGTTTTCTATTTGGTTTATTTTTTAATTTTAGACATGAAAACAAATTGCAACTCCCTTAATCCGCGGATTTGATTAATGGGAAGTTAGTTATTTACTTTGAAAACGTCCTCACCTAATCTCAACGTAATCGCCAGAGCAATCTGGAGAGCTTCCGACGTCGAAATCAGCGAAGTTGAGCGCGATCTGGCGGTTGGGAGGCGCGGTGATTGTCCAAATGCAGGTGCGGGAGTTGGGGTATCGGTTGGGGTAGCGGGGAGAGGCCAAAGTGCCCACCTCAGTGTGGTAGTGACCTCCACACACTAAGAAAGTTGAACAATGTTAGTCTTCAAATTTAAATTCGACAAATGTATTTTAATTATTTCAGGTAGACTGAATACGCAAAAAATAAGGAAAGTGGTAAAAATTATTTTGAGGCCTCATAGAGAGGCTACCAGAAAAATCCGGCCGCTGCATCGAATCATAAACAATTGAAAACTGTCTGCTAAAATCTAAGCCGATTTCACCGAATTAACAAACATCACAAATAAAATAAATCGTTGCTCGACTGAGTAGATTTAGACCCACCACACAGCGTTTGGTAAATTTGTGGGAACAAGAAGCCATTCATAGTGAGGAAAATGAAGTTGAAGGGTTGCGAGGAATACTGCGTTAAAATTATCATTTTAACCACAGAAATTTTAGAACCATTGCAATGACTTGAGCGTTACAGTAAGCATGGTGCTGAATGACATTTGGCTCAACCGGATTACTCAGAAAAGCACGAGAAAAGTACGATGTCAGTTGAAAAAACACACTTTGTGTAACAAAGACTTTAAACACTTCTCACTCATTAATATAGGAGTTGAGCGTAACGAATTAACGGGAATTTCTCACGTGCAAAGACTTTAAAACATCATACTCACCGATGAAGCGATAGTGATAAACCGATGATGACCCATGAAAGAGAATCTGTCTCAAAGCATAGAAAATGACTTCCCACTCACCCAATTAGGCGTTGTGCGTTTTGTACTAGTTGATAAAAGAGAATCTGTTGTATCGCAAAAACCTGAGAAACAAATCACACACCCTGAGAGTCGTTCAACATTTTGTACTAGTAGATGAAGGAGAATCTATAGCATCGCAAAGGCCTGTGAAACATCTCACTCAGAGAGGCGTTGTGTACTCGGTACGAGTAGATAAACGAGAATCTGTTGCATTACAAAGGCCTGAGAGGTATCTCACTCACCCAGAGAGGCGTTGAGAGCGTGGTAGATGAAGGAGAACCCGTCGCGGTGAAGGGAGGAGTCGGAGTGGAAGTGGACGGTGACGATCTCCCCTTGAGAGGTCATTACTGGAGGCGCTGACGAGCCACAGTACCGGAGCGGGGCACTGAACGATTCAGTTACGCATAATTACAGCATTTGACATGCGAAACATTGTAGGAAACTATTAGGTTGATCTTCCTCTGATAGAACTAAAATAATCGTAAATGAACTGTTATGTCGGCCCCATTGAGCAAAAAGCATTTCTACAACAAAAAATAATGTCTGCTAAATTCATATTCTTATCATTTACGGTAATGTTCTGTGCAATATATAGACGTATTAGGTCGCCTGTAAAGGTATCATCTGAAAAATTTAAAAAGTTAGGAAAATTTTCAGACAATTTGGTATGGCCAAGAATTTCAAATTTAAAGAGATTTTTCTACAGCATATCCCGCACATCTCGAGTTACGTGTGATAATCTAGTGCAACATGACATCTCTCAAAATGAAATACTACAACAATGCGCTATGAACCAGCAAGACCACCTGATAGTCATGGCAACTCTCAGAACTGAGTATAAGTTTAGAAGTACGTTGAGTGAAAACCGATTAACTTTAAAAAAGTTAGGAAGTGTTTACCCAGCTTGTGTATCACAGTTTGACAAGCATGAAGTTTGCCACTAAAGTAAATACGAATAGCTCACCTTTGCCGGTCCAAAGCGTTGGACATGGCGATGGAAGAATTGTCGAAGATTTCGACATAATCGTAAGCACAGTTGCTGTGGCTCTCGAGCGCAAACATCTGCCACGTGATCTGCAGCACGTGCCCAGGGGGCGCTTCGAGAACCCACGTGCAGTCGCTGTTGCCGGGGTATGTTCCGGGGCTGTTAGGAGATGAGACTGTCCCCGATGTGCCTTTCAGTATCCCTCCGCAACCTGGGAACCATATCAGGAATTCTAGTAAGCCAGTGTGTACAGAGATTATTAACTGGAGAATGTCGAATACACCGATGAAACACCTCTGTTTCGTCTTTCGTGGTAAAACGTCGCATATAATAAAAATAATGATAATAATAATCTAGGAAACCAGTATGATTATCATTGCTATGAGCAACATTTGAGCAAAGCAATGCTTCCGTTTTATTGTTTTGAACAAACTCTAGCTGTGCGACACAGTATTGCTTCAGTTCAACGAAATTGCGACTAGTGGTGATTCCGAACATTTCAAAGCTATGTACATAAACGTCGAACTGAAAATTTTACTTTCTTGAATGAGTTTCATAGGCATTCAATCAACAATGAACAAAACGGTTTTTTATAGGAAAAGCCCACAATCTTAACTTGAAACAAAAAGGAGAAATTGCCGACACAGGGGCATCAACAGTTTGGCAAGAGGCTTGCAGACAGGCAACCGACACCTACCGATGTCAACAATTTAGGACTATGCTGAAGGTAAGTTGCAACTTTTACGTATGTCAACTTGTCTTGCTGTAAGTCAAGTTGTCAACACTCACGGATGTGAACAGTTTAGTATGATACTAAAAGGAAGTTTTAAACAATTAAACAATTTATTTAGCACAAGCGATAATGGAGTAGATTGTTTCTTAAGTCTAATACAATGGTCAAATTTGAGTATATATCGCTACCTGTGAGCCCGAACAAGTTCAGCGACTTCTGGGGCATCCTACCATCAACGCTATTCTAAGGTATACATTAATGTCTAACTTAATTCATTTAATCTAGTTACGCATTAGACTGATCAATGAATTAGTCAACTCGATATTCGATGCCTCATTTTACAAAATAGTTTACACTGGCTAGATGTTAACAGTGTATTCTAGAGACGATTTAAGAACATCCTATCATCAACACCATTCTAAGGTGTACAATAATGTCTAACTTAATTCGCTTAACCTAGTAACCCTTTAGACTGATCAATGAATTAATTAACTCGATATTCGATGCTTCATTTTCCAAAGTAGTTTATGTATGGGCTAGATGTTAACAGTGTATTCTTGAACCGATCTAAGAACAGACTGCAGATCAACGACATTAACCATGTCAAAATATCCTATCAGGACCAGCCATGTAGGAGAAAAGATTTAATTTGGTTATCTCTCATGACTAATATTCTGTTAGAAAATGAGATTCAAGATTTATTTTGGGATTGAGTTCCAAGTTTTAGTGCCAACGAAGAGGATACTGTACTGTGACCGAGCCTTTGAATGATAGGGAAGCACGAAGTTACATCTATTACGGGTTAAATGGTCGTGGTGACCAATTTGTGCAATTAAAAATGGTTTGAGGTTATTGTCGCCATCATTAGTCAATGGTTTATACATGAAATTACAAATGGAGAGTTTGTAGAGATTCATAAGTTGAACTTTCATCAGTCTAGCTCGGTGCTGAAAGACAAGTTGCCAACACTCACGGATGTCAACGGTCCAATACGATGCTTCAAAGCCTCTGTTGGCGATGGATGAGTCTGTGCGGAATTTCAACCACAGGAAGTTGTGCGTGGACGTGGTGAGAGGAGGTGTTGATGATGGAGGACCGCAGTAGTGGCCCAGAAGTGGGAAGCTTCCGCTTGAGCCATCTCTTATCTACAATTTCAATGAAATGCATAAGGAATTAAGATCGGTCGTCAATGATTAATGAAAAGAGAAGTAAATTATTTCTCGTTCAATACCACAAAAAAAGCGAAAATTCACTCTGTCAAAATTCTTGCTTTACCGCAATAAAAGGTAGCAGCAAAAACGTACTCCCAAATAACTTCAACGGAACCAAACAATTTTTTTAGATTTAAAAAAAAGTAGCCGAAGTCTTCGGCCGTGTCTGGTTCAGAAGTCTGGTAGGATGAGCGCACGAAATAATCGGTATCTAATATTAAGCTCATATGATGATAGATATGAAATGTCATGGTTCATTCCCAAAAAAGAATTCTAAAAAAGGGAGCGTTCCATCATTATCGTGAAAAAGTAATAAAAATTACAATGAAATCAAGTTCTAAGCTCGAATGCCTTAACCTGAATTGGGATAGAAGTTGGAAAACCAATTAAAACTATCATGATGATATACGGGTACATAAAAGTAAATAGTCATCAAATTGAAAATACTTCCTATAGTAACCCTTACTTCGACGTAGTCAAAGAGGCAGCGATTGGCCCATCGAGAATCCTCGACGTCGAAGCTCGTGAAGTTTAGAACGACGGCCTTCCCCACAGGTTGCTTGACCACGTATACACACTCACGGTCGTGGGGGTACGGGTTGGGGAAGTATGGGGACCGGATTACGCCGGTTGGGTCTAGGAACTCGCCCCCACACACTGAAATCGAAATTTGTCTCGTTCACAAACGTACATTTATAAAAACAAATATACGTTGCAACGAGAAAATAAAAACGAATATTTAGGCAAGTATCAAACACTTGGTGAGCAATAGAACGATTAAACTTTATAAGTGTCGATAGTTAGTTGAAACCACTATTTTCAATATTTAGGAGTTGAATAAAAGGTAGGGAGTAATACATGTGAGTTTATAACAAACTGGAATAAACAATAACTTAACAGGGATTTCGGCCGCGAGGAAGATGATGTGTTACAAAGAAAAGAGAAAGAAAAACATCGATGGATCTTTAAATGACGAAAAACTAAGATACGACAAGCCATGCTCGTCAGACTAAAGACTAAGAAAAACAACAACGAATTTTAATTACCAAGAACACTGAGAAACAACTGTTAGAAAAAATGAAGCAGTGTCCTCTGTTCGGCTGAGGCACTGGGTTTCACACTCACCAACTTGATGTCTCGCTATAAAACCAGATCGGGCAACTGACACGTCGCTCTTGAATTTGATGTATAGCTGATTGCCCGATGATGTGAAGGGCGGCGGCGCCTGTCGTCCGCAGTACGAGCCCACAAGCGGACTGTCTGAGCTCCCTCCATCTCGAATCTACATCAATGAAGAGTGCATGAAGTTTCACAACCGTTTATGCTATCGTCAAGAAAAAATACAGAATTAGCATGGCAGAAGACGTGGCCTTAGTTAGCTTTTACGATGTCATTTAACATACCATACGATACGATATCATTCAACATACCATACGATACGATACCACTTGATTAACATGTCATACCATTTAACAAACCGAACGATACGATACCATTTAACTCACAGTACGATACGATACCATTTAACATACCATTCAACACGATACCAGCTAACAATTTTGAATTCAACGAACGTGATAAACAAACCTGCATCAAACATGACCAACACGATACTGCAAATCATCACACGCTTTAAAATTTAGAGTGATGTAGAATTTTCTTCAAGGCTTTTTATGTACATTATGACTCTTTAAATTGATGGTTTAAGATTATGTAACAAATGCTTGAGTCATTTGATACATTTAGCATTTCAAAAATTCGAAAGTTATGGCACGAACAATCGCATTCGAATAGGAAGTAAAAAATAGTAAATTAGGTATCTTCAAGCTAAAAATAGTTGCGCTGGCTCACGAATGAACCTTGGACCTTGCAGTTACCTATGACTATATTCTATATAGTTTAAGACCGTATAGTATATAGCCTATGACTCTATTCACAGTGTACCTGTTTAGCCTATATCAGCACAAAACATAGACTACGGCCCTTATTGAGCCCTGCCGGGCTCCATGATGCAAACATGAAGGTGCAATCTTTCTAAGGGACACTAATCGTATTCGACAATCATAGACATTACTCTAATGATAAAAAGATAATAACCTCCTTCTCAGTCCTCTCATTCCTATCTTTTGCGTCTACAATGCAGCGAAGCTGGCGATACGTGGTCAGCCATTCTAACTCAATGTTGTGCAAGTAAATCATTTGAGAGTGAAAGATCAATTATGATTCATGAATCACAATAATAATAAGCTTTTAAGACGTACTAATTGATGAATAATATCATTGAAATTGCATCAGAAATGATTACAGAAAAATACGCTATTTGAACAACCTAAGAAGTGCGATTACTTGTATCGAAATGTAAGCATACAACATTTAAAAAGATTTTTTTTTGTGGTAACCAATCACCAATATCACTCATCTCAGCAGCACACGTACATCTTATATTGGAATTTCAGGTCTCGCCTATACTTTCACTTTGTTCTCAAGACAATTGGTGTTGAAAAACGTGAATAACCACTACATACTAGGATATGACGTTAACACCGTAGTCACCGATGTCGTAGTATTATTAGGACTCTAGTGCACACAGACTTAAACTCTCACTACGAGGTCTTCAGAGCTTTATCGGGAAACTTTTTATTCTAGATGGATCACTCATTGAATGGGAGTTGAAATGACAACTGTACCCTTGTCCCCGTAGACAAAACACTGAGGAAGTCGAAGTTACATCGAGGACTTTGTCCCTCGAAATGGAACTCTTACTATGAAGCAACTGAAATAACACCTGGAACTTTGTTCCTGTAAACGAAACACTCAACACGAAACAATCGAAGTTACGTTAGGGACCTTGTCCCTCGAAATGTATCACTCACTAGGTGGCAGTTGAAATAGCACCTGGAACTTTCTCCCCTTACACAAAACACTCACTGTGAGGGTGTGGAACTCACGTTGGGAACTAGTCAATTCAGACGAACCACTCATTAGAAATTAGTCGAGATCACCCCTAGAACCTTCTTCCTGTAGACTCACTATGAGGTAGTCGAAGTAGCACCGGGAACCATACCCCTCGAGATGGAAGTCAGTGACATTGAGCTGTATGGTCTCAGAGGGCGGGACCCTGATGACCCACTCACACACGAGATTGTGGCGGTAGGTGCCGTCCGTAGACGGCGCGCTGAAGCTGCCCTCGTCTGAAGTGATCAGGCCACCACAGCCAGGATAGCCTGGGAGAACACGTGGCCAAGTGTGAGCTAGATCTTAGAGAAAGTGAATGTTCAGCGTACTAGCACTGCTTTTGTTGGGAGTGTACATACATTTGATCTTAGAGAACGTGAATGTTTAGCGTATTAGCACTGCTTTTGTTGTGAATCTACACACATCTTGAATAAGATTCTCGGAACAGCACTTATGAACATAAATGCAATATGTTTAAGTTTTAGCTAAATTATCTATCTTTGTCTGTTTTGTTAAGTTAAAACCAGGGATAGAAAGCACAAAACGTATTCCGGACACCGCATAGATATGTATATTTTAACTATTTCCATAAACTAGTAATTTTAGCGATGATTTCATCAAGTATCGCTAATAGAAAATACCCATCACCAAAAATAAGCTAGAATAACAACTCATGTTTGTAATTTTAAAATTGTAACCAATCTACAACAAGTTTAAAATTTGTCCTAATGTTAATTTAAGAAGAGATTCCGCATGCGATGTACTAAATAAGCTGAAAATTGCTTGCTGGCGATGAGAATAAAACAAATATATTCGGACCACATGCTGTATGTAGGTAGCGAAGTGAAAATCAGACTAAACATTTGATTATATTGAAGTTGCAGAACAATACTATGATCGCGGTTGTAAAATATACATAATTGACTAGATCCCAATCTCTGAAGACTTTCTAATAACAGCAGTAAAACAATAGTAAGACTTGAAAATAATAGCCAGCTTAAAATGATAATAAATTAGCTGGCCATGTTCACCAACAACTCAGCCCCACTAAACTAAGTCGCGTGCAGCTCACTGGGCTCTGAGCTGAAGGAGATGTGAAATCCAGCGTCTGTCTGCGAGCGGTCGGTGACAAAAAGGATAGAGGCCTCTGCGCCTGAGGTGCGCAGAGGAGCAGGGCTGCCGGACGTGCAGTACTGCTGCAGTAGGGGACTGGTGGGGCGCACGCCGTCACGTATCTGTGCAGGGAACCTTACGTTGTGTATCATGCCAATGCTTCCTATGTATTTATTCAAGGCTTTGACAAATCCTGGCACCGGGTAAGCATGCAAAGCTACAGGGCTCACTGCCTTGCGAACGTATCACTGATGCAGTATATTTAGTCTAATCTGTAACAGAAACCGCTGATGTTGTACAGCATTGATAGAAAAAACACCATTGATAAATACTTTCTGGAGACTTCATCTGATTAGCTTACGCTACCGAAATTTGAACTAAAATACCGCCGTGCACCTACTGAAATATAGCATACCTGTTTCCCTCATTCCAGAGTGGGTGGTGGCAGCAAATTAAATAGTGAAAAACCGAAGGTAGGAAAATGAGTTTTTTTTATATAATTTCCCGTGTTCAATGTCAGTAAAAATACTGTATAGTATTAAACTACAGTATAAAATATGGATAAAATGTTAGTAAAAATAGGTTAATAGCACAAAGTTCTTCGAGCACCGCCTCACTAAACTGTTTAGGATACATCACTATGAAAAATATCCAACACCAGCGCCAGCTCGTCTGGATAAGAATAGAAGCACAAGTCATAAAATTAGTGCCCCGTATGTGCACTGATTAAAATCCCACCTCGAGTCTGTCAAAGCTGCAATTGGGATGCGTCTCGATGGCGAGCGTGGCGAAGTGAAAGAGAAGGCGCTTGCCGGGATCTGTGATGATGGTCCAGGAGCAATTGCGATTGTTGGGGTAGTTGCCAGGGTAGCCGGGGGAGGAGATAGACCCATGTTGTTGGCCTCGGATGATTCCCCCACATTCTGGTCAGGTGGAGGTGGTAAATGTCAAGATGCAAGTCAATGTATACACTGCTATTTCATTTATCATTGAGTTAATTGTTAGAGCGACTACATTTGCTAACTTTAGTCTCGTTTTGGATATTCTACGAATCTTAAACTCAAGCTACTTGGCAGTACGGGTGTGGAAACACTCTAATGGCAGCTGAGAGAGCCCAAAAGTAATTTAATTGAAACTCATTTTGAATGTTGTGCAGTTTATCCCAAGAGGAAAGTTAAATTAGGCTTGTAGTTGTAACTTCATCGAAGGCTAGTACTCTAATCTCAGGGTCAACAAATCGTATCTTAATGACATACTCCCGACGTTGGGGAGGTGCGTCAGTCAAATTGAGTATCAGATTTTACATGTTGATGTAAGACATTTCAAAAATGTTGCCACTAGAATCCATGCACAAATAATGGAATACACTTTCAGGATTTCTGTTCTGCACTGACGTTTCATTGAAATAACTTGCAGCATCCTTTAAAATGCAGGAAAGTTTGGTTTGCAGAAAATTATTTTTCTCGGTGTATGTTGAAGTACAACATTGACGCCAGTTTATCATGGTTTGATATTTTACATTTCAAAAACTCAGATTTCTTTGCTTTCCTTTTGGTAAGCGAGGAGAACAAATCCAGCCTCCCGAACAGTTTACAGAAGCTAAGCTTATGTTATTCTCCTTTGCCTTAACGAGAAAGACATACACGGCCAAAAAACTCCAATTTTATCATTGAACCCTCAACAAATGCACAGCTACGTCTGAATTTGGAGAATTGGCAAGGGTAAGCAGGGAAATTCATCCACACGACACATTCCGAGCTGTTGCATGCCTGGATTTTGAGCAGTCCAGTTGAAGGTGAAGCCAGTGCCTGCGCGGCTGTGGTCGGAGCGGAACCACAGGTAGAGGCGGTTGTGCGTGCTGAGCAGAGTGCTGTTTGTGCCAGGCGCTCGAGTGCCACAGTAGCGACCAATGAGGGGGGCAGTGGAGCGAGGACCGTCGTGTATCTGAGGAAGATTAGCATGAACCCTATCCTATACCGTGTAATAAGTCTATCTGATCGGACAAACTTGTCAAATAAAGTTCATTGCAATGTACAGGCAGAATTGAAAGGTTCATTGTGTACCTCAAGTAAACATTTAGGTTTTGAAATTGAATCCCATGTTGTGTGTAGTACAACACAAAAAAGCTAAGGGAACGTTAGAAGCACCCTCACGCCTGCAGTACACAGCGCCCTAACACCTGCTATAGTTCTTATAACTGCCGATGATATACGCACGATCAAAAATAAGTAACACTAGGAACATGGAGATACGACTGGCCAACGCATCATCCCATAACTAAGTTCCAAAAGAACCAAAAAGTTGAAGACTTCAAGGAGTCTATCGTCAGTGAGTGCCTTGAAACGTCTATGATAGGGTTTGCAATCCCGGGACAAAATGAAAATCCTGGAATCCCGGAATTTCAGGAAGACAATCCCGGGAATTTCCGGGATCTCGGAATTTCAATAAATTTTACGTTTATGCTATTGTAATTTGTTGCCCATGCCCATCACAATATTTGGCGTTTTAGGGAGCAAAAAACCTTTATCTGGGAAGGATTCTCCAATGAATTCACTCTTTGTAACTGTATTTACTGACACGCCATCATCTGCTACAAGTTTGGTCACTTGTTCTTTCTGAGTACTTTGATGCACCTTTTCGAAACTTGTTATTTTTGTTTGTTTAGGTTTAGCACTTTCATTACTGATCTCCCTTTCATGAGGGCGCTTTGTTCCAATACGAATTCTATCTTCTGAGGTATTAGTTAACGCAAATGGGTTTACAGTTTCAGGCTTCACAATGTTGTGTTTACTCTTTTGGTGAGGGAACAAACCTCTGGTAGATCAGCCTTTGCAAAGTAAACTCTTGCCACACTTTATACACTTCGCACTTTCTCTAGTTGCATCTTTAACACTGTATCGCCACATAAAGGCTTTCGTTTTTACAACATCGGTCATTTCCATCATATCTATTACAGTCTATTCTTTATTACCTGCAAAACCAAACCACAAAATATATTCTGATATATTTTGAACAATTTGAGATAGTGATAGTTGAACAATATTATGAGATGGTGTAGATTGCACTGTGTAGTGATGTAAATTGCAATAATATTAAAACACTAAAGTCCTATCTTGAGCTGTCTAATTGATTAATCATATTAATCAGCATGATTTTAAGTTATTTTCTCATTCATATCTTGATAACATATAGTATTTACAATCCCGGGAATTCCCGGGAAAAAGAAAATTCCCGGACCGAGAAATTTAAGCCCAAATCATCCGGGATCCCGGGATGCAAACCCTAGCCTATGATGTTCCAGAAATATCTGTCTGTTTTGACACTGTCGCAACGCCGTCGGGACAGCGTAGAGACGTCACTAGAAGATGCCTCGAAGCTCAAACTACAATTACATGTGATATTTTCTTCATTTTAATAAGGGATGAAGGGGAAATTCGATAAATCTTTGTTTTTTTAAATTAATTCACTGTGTTTTTGAATTAATTAGGAAATAGTTCCCGTTAGGATTTCTCATTTGTAAATTTCGCAATTAATAGTTAGTAATTCACGGTCGTAACCGGTAGACGTTTTCCCTCGAAGGAGATACCAGTCAACAGCGGGCGTCTGGAGCTGCGGGCGCGCTCGTGCATGCTTCAGGTCCGTTTGGGCCAGGAGTATTCATCTCCTTAAACAACTTGGGCTCAAACCTCGTATCGGCTTCACGTTAACTAAGCCCCTATAATCAATTGCGACGTACGGTGTTCTGAGATATATCGGTCATGACTGACGACCGTCAATACGTCCATGGCAAAATGGCACCGCCATCACGAGAGTCTCACCTGTCAACTGAGTCACACCTATACCCTAAGATGAGGTTCCCCCTTTTTCTTCTATGTCCAACGGTTCTCTTATTCCAATCCCTCTAGGTGTGTAGGATGTGCAGTTTAATGTTACAGTCGACCAAGCTCCCATACATCCAAATGTAAAAGGAACGTTTTTTATACACTTGTGCCAACGGAAGGGAGATTGATAGAGAGACAGAAAATATGTCTATTTAAATCAGTTATTATAATATTAGGCCACGCTTATCAAACGATCACCAAACGCTTGCTACACGTTTTTCATATTCTTACGTACCATGCGCTTAGTATTTGCTAACTGCTTACCTTATCTTCACTAAGTGCTAACCTTCACATCACTTATTCATTTAGTCTATGACATCGATTCTCATTAACGTAAAATATTCCCTTTTGTATGGTGGCAGTTACCGTTTCGAACGATTATTCGACACACGACATCGTGCCTTGATAACTCGATAATTAAAAAATTGACCAGAAAACAGAGAAATAAATAAGGTCACATCCTTTGATTGCTGCTTATGAGAAAAAGATGATCGAATTTTATCGAGATAAATACTGAGACCCAGCAGCAATCACAACACACTTGTAGTATACAGCGCCCTCACACCTGCAGTACACAGCGCCCTCACACCTGCAGTACACAGCGCCCTCACACCTGCAGTACACAGCGCCCTCACACCTGCAACCAATCGTAGCGACACCCGCGGTCAGGCTCTAGGTGGAACTCAGAAAAGGTGACGTTGATGATCTTGGTGGTGGGCGCGACGAGCACCCACGCGCAGCTGATATTGTGGTCGTAGCGCTCGATGCCGGGGCTCGGGTAGTGCACGATGCCGCCCGTGCCTGTGAGGACCCCCCCGCATCCTGGAACGCAGGCAGGAGAGTTGCTACCTCAAGAGGAGAGTTGTTATTTCAAGAGGAGAGTTATTATTTCAAGAGGAGAGTTGTTATTTCGAAAGGAGAGTTGTTATTTCAAGAGGAGAGTTGTTATTTCAAGAGGAGAGTTGTTATTTCAAGAGGAGAGTTGTTATTTCAAGAGGAGAGTTGTTATTTCAAGAGGAGAGTTGTTATTTCAAGAGGAGAGTCGTTATTTCAAGAGGAGAGTTGTTATTTCAAGAGGAGAGTTGTTATTTCAAGAGGAGAGTTGCTATCTCAAGAGGAGAGTTGTTATTTCAGGAGGAGAATTTCTATTTCAAGAGGAGAGTTGCTATCTCAAGAGGAGAGTTGCTATCTTAAGAGGAGAGTTGCTATCTCAAGAGAAGAGTTGCTATCTCAAGAGGAGAGTTGCTATCTCAAGAGAAGAGTTGTTATTTCAGGAGGAGAATTGCTATCTCAAGAGGAGAGTTGCTATCTCAAGAGGAGAGTTGCTACTTCGAGGCTACGTCTGGTTACCCTCTCACAACCGCAGTGAGCGGACCCTCTCCTTAAAAGTAGGCAAGACAAGTCCATCTAAGTGTTTTTACCTTTTTTTTCTTTTCTGATTTCTTTATAACTAAATAACTCAAATTCTATATGTGTTAACATTCTGAGCAAACTTTCGCTGAAACAAAAGACAAGCAAGGGATAAATAGCAATAGCACGCATAAAACTTGAACCACTGAGCTCTATAAACACTCACGCTGACTGCGCTGGGAGCAGGTGTTGCCAGTGTAGGCGGCGGTGCAGGAGCACGTGAAGCCTCCCGCCACCCCCCTCCTGCAGGTGCCGCCGTTCTGGCACGGTGTGCTGCTGCACGGATCCGACGACACCTCACAGCGCGCACCTGGTGTGAACGAATACAGTTTCGCATCTTAATTCCTTATTAATCGCTAATGAAAGAAAGTTTCACGACATCTAAAGTCCTGATTAATCTCTGATGAAAGAAACTTCTACGATAGCATACTCTGCATTAGGTGAAATAGATTCATAAGCACATTTTTTTTCCAGGGCTCTTCAAATTCAAAGCAGACGAGGTTTTGAGACAGCGCGGCTATCACGAGCATTCCTGTTCCAAAATCAACACCAGAGCAAGATACAGGAGCATAGGTGAAGATTTCACTTGCTACCACCTCGCAAATAACGCTTTAACGCTGGTGGTATTTCACAGTTTGCTAGAGTTTCGTCTCACACACAAAAGAGCACGACTACGCACGAATCAAATATCTGCTCATATATGATGCATTACCCGCTGGCTATTCTCCCTAGACCCCAAGCGTTATTTCTCGACAAAAAAGAAGAAGAGCTATTGCCACTGATCCTATCAATACATGCAGATCATTTGCCTACACTGCCATCGTTATATTTCGACACAAAGAAACGAGAACCACAGCTCTGCTATCGTTACGTCTTGACACAAAGAAAGAAAAAGAAAGAAAAAAAAAAAGAAAAAACATTTATTTCCAATAAAGTATAAACATGAACTGTCGATACATTGGTTTTTAAAACACCTCGACTTGCAATGGTGTACTGCAGGTGTGAGGGCGCGTAACGGCAGAAGCAAAAAAAAAAGAAATGAGAACCACAACTCTGCTATCGTTACGTCTCGACACAAAGAAACGAGAACCACAACTCTGCTGTCGTCACGTCTCGACACGAAGAAAAGAGTACCACAACACACCAGAATATCCAGGCAGGCAGTGACATAGGAAGGAGTTGCCGTTTGGTGAGCAGGTGCCGTGGACGCACGGGTTGCTGGCGCAGGCGTTCCCACCGCCGCCTCCTCCACCACCACCAGACAATGGGGAGCATCCGAAGGGTCCAATGCCGTTCCCGGCATAGCCAGGTGGGCACGTGCACTGGTAGTATCCTGGCAGCATATCTGTAAAATTGTTGCATAGTAGAATTATAATGATAATTTATCATTTAATTGTACGCATTACGTTTATTTTTGCAAGCATGAGTGAACCCTATATTATCTACACGTGTAGGTAATGCTTTGAATTTTTCAGGTCACTGTCTCTAGCGCTTCCTCTCCTTGGTATGTTCTGGAAATCTAATCAGCTGCAACATTGTTCGGATTGGGAGGAATTCAAGCGAATAAAATCACGTGCAGCGCAACACATACTTCAGGCAAATAGAATTGCGATAAAAATAACCAGGAGGGACAAAAAAGCAAGTATGTTAATTTTGGAGCATAAAACCTGGTATCTTGGAGATAAATATTTTAGGTTTACTGTTATCATAAATTCAAATTCAGAAAGATAAAAATTAAAAGTCTCGACTTTCACACCAATAAAAATGTGTTTCTTCCGTATAAAAATAGATGTTAAAAAAGTTTTCATAATAAATAATTTAGCTGTTCAATTTGAAGTCGTCGTAAAAAAAATCATTGAGTTTCACACAGAAATATTTCACTGTAGATTATGGTTCAAAGCAGTTTTTTCTGAGCTCAAACATAAAAAAAATTTATTAGAACACTATCTCTCTTTGTAAACATTCCAGACAAGTCACACAGCTGAAAACTATGTTCTTACAGCTGCATTTAATTTTTTCGGTAGGTAGTAACTAAAAGTCAAACTTAAGACAACAGATGTTCAACAGATTGAATTGCAAAATAAAGTTTTCAGCAAAGACATAGGTGTAGCCTGAGAAGTCGAGGTAATTTCCATACAAGACTTCAAGACCGTGTGGCAGCGGGCATAATGTGTTCACATTTTTCGAACTAAAGATATTTATGTAGAATAATTTTCAATTAGATTATTGTAAACTAGTAACATTCTCTTTGTCTCATTTCGAAATGTTTCTAGGTACGTGAGGTTTAAGCTCGCATCAAGGTTCCCAGACTGTTTTTAGTTTCTGGCCGTACATGACCAAATTTGTGCTATGTCAAACCAAATTTTGGCACTACTCAGAAATTTTCAGCCTTGTAAGATTGACAAATGCAGAATACTTTTTCATACTAATTTATGCATTAAAATCATAAAATTTAACCATTTTGGCCAAAAATATAATCATCGCTGTTACGTGTCATCTCAATCTGTCGAAAAAGGGGTAAGTTCATTTCCTTCATAATTTTTCCCAATAAATGGTTGAAAGAGACGTTATTCAAGCACTCTGGTATATCATGCGCACGTGATCACAGTGAGGGTCAGGAGAACACGATACTTACGAGCGAGGCTGTAATGTGTGATACCATCCTTTAACTTTTAAATGTTACTCATACACTCTGGTAAATTACAGATACACGATACGAGCGAGGGTCTGGAGAACACGATACTCACGTGCGAGGGTGTCGCTGCAGGCCGCGAGGTGGTGGCACGGGTTGCTGAGGCAGGGGCGCGGGCTGGGGGAGCAGGTGATGCCGTCACCCGCGTACCCCGCAGGACACGTCCCACACCGGCGGCCTCCCTGTACCACGTGCCGGGTGTTATGCTCGTGCGCGTCACCAACTCTCACTTTATTGGATTTTACGATATCATTTCCCAGGTATAGGTTTTCCTCAATAAAAGATACGTTAAAAAGTATTTCCACTAGTAAAATATTATTTCGTTTGCTATTTCCCTTCCTAATTATCTCTGCTATCAGTGATTGATGATAATCGAGTGTTATGCGTTTGCATGTCACTGACTCTTACTTCGTTGGATTATATGATATCGTTTCCCAGGTATGAACTTGCCGTGTGCATAAGTATGGTTTTCCTCGATAAGAGATACGTTGAAAAGTATTTCCACTCGTAAACCATTATTTTGTCAGCTATTTCCTTCCTAATTGTCTCTGCTAACAGTGATCGATGATCATCGTACGTCTCTATTAAATATTGACCTCATTTAGTATCATACTCTCGGCATCGACCAATCCTGGGTCACTATTACTTTGAACAAAATGGCGGCAATATATATCGACCTAACGAAAATAGCCATAGATAACGGCCCTGAAATAAAAATTCAGTCGTCTACTGGAGATTTATTTCTAGACAACAAAACCAAAAATTATTGAAGAACAAACTACTGGACTTGTTTTCGAACAGCTCATCTTTTCTTCGTTATTCACAAAAATTAATCTCGGCCGTGTAGCCATCTTTCAAGTTTATGTCTTTTAAGTTTTGAGTTGGGCCATTCATTTACTCTTCACTTTTTAGGGAACATAGAAAGTGTCTCTAATTCTCATTAGAGGTTCAAACTCATAATTTGTGACGGTGATGACTGTTATGCAGACGGAGATAATGATAACGATCACCTTCATCTTGTGAATAATAATTCACCATTCGTATAGTATTGACGAAGATTTAATTCGTCAAAGAGTAATTAAAAAATGGGTGACCTCATGCAGGAATGATTCATTTAGATGCCAAGGAACGGCATAAGCCAATTTCTGACCGTCCTCCTCAGTTCCTTAGCATACAAATAATTACAAATTACACCTTCTTTAGCTCGCGTTTTTGTAAATGTTCAAAACTGATGAGTTGAAGAATTACATGATACATTCAGGAAGTTTGAATCAACTCTATACAAGAAGGACATCTCTGACGAGAAAGCAGACATCATTAATTTTAACAAAATTTGGCCTTAATCTGCTTCCATCCGATCCTTGGAGGTAGAATACGTGAGAGTACTTGTTACAATTCCCAATTAAATAGAAAAATGCCCTTCAGTTTATAAGACGCATACAGCTGGATATTCAGTCTTTCATTTTATTCGCTCAGAATTTTATTATTATTATTATTTTATAAGAAAGTTTTAGCCTCCCTTTACCACGACAAAGATGTTCCAAGAGAGGAAGGATGAAGGCACCATTTAGTATGGAGTTGAGGGAACGCGGAATCTATGCACAACGTGCATAGAAACAGTATGCTATGTAAGAAGATCATGAAACAAGAAAAAGTTGAAGAAGAAAGTAATAGGTGCTGAAAAACAGGACAACAGTGAACCGAAAAAAGATGGTCCGTAACAAAACAAAAATCTATTCTATTTTAACAAAAAGAAAGCCTACGTAACCTTTAGCTCGGGCCCTTACATAATCCCCCTGGGAGAGCTAATTCCCATAGATACCATAGCTGTATCCCCCTGAGGGGTATTTGCTCTGATTCATCGACACGACAGTCATTGTGAATAAATTTACTAAGCATGAAACAAACCAGGAATAAAAATGTAAGAGAAATTGGGCACACTTCATATTTAAAATTAGCGTAAGATATTTCAACTTGCTGGAATTCCCGCATTGACTGCCGGTGAGTCACCAATGAGTTATGAGTTTAGCCTTCCTCAATAGTCACTAATTTATAAACTTCCTAGCTAATTTCTAATTTCTGACTGCCTTCTGCAGTTCCTTTCCAGCACGAGCTACATAAATGAAGAACTTCTCTTTAAAATAGCGTGATAAGTCATTCCTTTATTAGGCCTCTAATTTTTCAATTACTCTTTTGACGAATTGAAGCTGTATCAGTATTACATGGATGTTGAATTAGTACCCCTATTATGAAGGTGATCGCTTTTACTATCTCATCAAAGTGATCATCGTCCTAAATTGAGAGTTTCCTCATCTTATGAGAAGTAAAATAACCTTCTATTTCCCATTATGTGAATTTTGTGGAAAATGATATGTGATTAGAATTATTTGTCAAGTGTGAAGCTACACATGCTTGATATTATTATGTCCTATAATTTGAAGCTTTACAGTAGATTGAATAGAAATATGTGAAGCAAATGTCATGGGCCTCTTTCTAATCAGCCTATCACAACTCTTAACCAAATAGTTTGTACGTTTGAAACTTTCAGATTTTATTCTTCTTTAGTAACTCTACATAGGATTTCGGTGCAACAATAAGGTGCTTCTAACGCATGTAGTAATTTAATTATTCATCGGATGCTGAAATGATCGTCAAAATATTTAAAACAACCATATACAGTAAAGTATTTCAGTTTTGCGTGTAACCTTGAATTATTTGAATTTTAACTAATTTTTGAAAGGTTGATATTTACTCTATCTGAGAGTTAGACTGTCTATTAAAGCTCTGCATTCATGGTTATTATTTTCATAATATGCATAGCTCTACTTCAAGAGACGATACACAAATCTTTTATCGAATTATTTAGTTTTATCATTTCTTTTTAAAGGGGTCTAGGAATATTTTCTTAGGGTTTCAATTTTTTAAAGTATTTGTTTTATTTTAAGCGTCATCTAATTATATTTTTCCTAGAGTTCCTAGTTTTTAATGTACTTGTTTTACTTAGTGTGATCTTATTATATTTTTCTTACGGTTTTTATTTTTTAAGGTATTGGGGACAACTCACGACTTCGTTGATACACTCGACACGAGGTGATAGAGAGCAGCCTCCGTTGAACATCTCGCACTCGTTGATGTCGGTGCAGCGGAACCCGTCGCCAGTGTAGCCTGCCCAGCCAACACATCACGTATGAGTTCATGTGCGAGCATAGTACGTACTACAATACATAGTGCCTAATACAGGTACAGTGCTAGTTCATATCCGAACACAGTACCTAACACAAACGCAATACGAGTTCATGTGCGAACACAGTACCTACTCGCCAACCAAGCGAGTTCAGTTGGCGAGTTAAATAAATATATTCATTTATGGGTGACAAATGGCTCGAGTTATTTCGATTTCTCTGTATTTTTAGCATGACAAGGTAAGCTTTTTATACGCTCATTCAAATGCAGACTACCAACTAAAAGCTACAACAGACTCTGCGAAAGCAATTTCCCAGGTATTTCAAAAGCAGAACTCCCATGTATACGGTACGAGATGCAGCCAAATTAATTCATCTTCAATATGAAAGTCATTTAGTAAAATAAATTGACAAGTCTGAAAAATATAAACGAGATTCAGTAAAATGAGGCTCTAAAATACGACCGAGGTTCAGCTAAATAAATTGATCAGCCTCTATTACACGAATGAGGTTCAGAAAACAAACGGCTTAGCTACTACAATATGAACGAGTTTCAGCCTAATAAATGGATTTTCCCTTAAAATACGAACGAAATTCAGCCTAATAAAATGATTTTCTTGTAAAATATGACCGATATTCAGCCCAATAAAGTGACCTTCCTCTAAATTATACACGAGATTCTACTAACATATTGATTTTTCCCTAAAATACGACCACGATTCAGAAAATCAAATTGCTTAGCCTCTAAAATATGAACGAGGCTCGGCGAAATAATTTGACTTTCCCCTAAAACATGAAGGAAATTCAATCAAATAAATAAATTTTTCCCTAGCAAATCAAAGAGATTCAGTGAAATAAATGGATTTTCTCCTAAACTATGAATGAGACTTGTCCAAATAAATCGTTTTTCCCCTAATATATGAAGAAGATTTAGCCAAATAAATGGTTTTTCACTAATGATATGAAGGAGATTCAGCCAAATAAATTGATTTTCCCCTTAAATGTCATCTCGGCCAATGAGCGGCTCACCAGCAGGACAGGGCCCGCACACGTAGGAGCCAGGCACGTTGATGCACTGAGTGGCGGGGTTGGCAGAGCAGTGGTTGGTGCGGCCCGCTGTGCACTCATCCACGTCTTGCGAGCACATGTGGCTCCCGGGGGCCTTTGTCCAGCCCTGGAGTTCAAAAAAGGCGGCAGTTATGCACAAATACAAATTCGAATTCCATGGTTGGTGTGACAGTTACAAGTAAATAAATATAGGAATTCAAGGGTTACTATGGCAGTTACGAGTAATTAAATATAGGAATTCAATGGTTGCAGTGGATGTTGCGCATAAATAATTATGGGAATTCAATTATTACTGCTAAATCTGTGGTTCATGTGGACCTTTATCATATGTAATGAACCAACGCTCGCAAAACCACAATGGTTATTTTATATGTAAAAGTAAGAAAGCTTCAATTCATTTTCAGTGAATGAAGAAAAAAGGTTAATTTTTTTTATCACAATATCTGCATGATGGAGCCCCAGTATAAATTTTTCGTTTACGAGTGCATTTGACGAAGTTGATTTTTCGATTGGGTTTTAATTTTTACTAGTGCACACGGTCCGTCAAAATGCCCGTCAAACAATTCCGTAGAATTGCCAAACGCCGTTCAAAGGTCAATTTAGCTCTATAGCTTCTCGTTGGCGAGCAGCATTGCTTCGTCTTGCCATTTCGCGTTATTCGTCCGATAGTCTTCGGCGTCTTTCTTGTTGTCGAAATCTTGCTGCTTCTCTCTTACGGTTGGACACGTTTCTATCCATGTTGGCCTTTTTTGCCGGAATATTGTTTTGAATTATCTTCTATCACCTTTTGTAGCTTTTCAAGAAAATCAAAATTCCGAAAACAAAAACTTAATTTCCAAAATCTTTGGCCTTATACTAAGTGGTAGCCAGGTCAAGCTAATTTAAAACATTTCTTTTTGCATTACCAATTAAAAATATCAAAGCATCATGATGAATTTCATCAGAAAAAGATCCCAAGAAATTCCTATTAGTAAAAATAAACTGATTGTGTATTCTGGATACCATGATGCAAGTGAAAGAAAATTGAATTGCCGCAGAAAAATAATGTAATTGAATGATTTCTTGTTTTTCATAAGCTTTATCCTTGTTGCTATCAAAGCTATCGATCAGAAGAGTGTGACACACGGACGGACAGACAGACGGACGAGGCTCTTGCTATAGTTTAGATTTAACTTTCCCTTCCGAAAGCTAATCTATCAGCAAGTAACGGTCATCAACTAAACACAAACTCTGTTAATAATTATTGATGATCATTGCCTGTCTCTTTTTGACATCGAATCCATTTAGGATTATCTATTTGGTATCGATCCATGATTAAATCTGTGTAATTTCTGAAAAATAGAGCTTCTAAATATTTACTAAGCCAAGGAAAATAATCAAAGTTAAGAAGTTTAAGACCCTGAAATCAAAGGCTCAAATTCAATTCTTCCAGGGAACTTGCTGACAGATTGATAGGGAGACAACAAAACCAAAAATTTTTGAAATGCATAGTCCTTTACATTGTCTTCCAACTTCTCAACTTCTATTCGTTATACACAAAAATTTTTCTCGTCTGAGCAGCCATCTGATGCTGCTGCGGTATGAAGTTCGACGTAAACAACAAGGATTGAAAAATTTGTATAATTTATAAGTTGTAAAATTTGTATAATACATAGATACCCAGTCTAAATTTTTTGCTGTTGCATCTATAACTTTGACCGCCTCATGCATAAGCTAGCACACTGAGACGTGATAGGAGGTTTTGGCTCCTTTAGTGGTAGCGTCTTCATCTTTAGTCAAAAATGTGCTCTGAAATGAAAAATCTTCATGAATTCTGAGCTTAGACTGTCTGTCATAAACTATGAAAATTATTTCATAGAGAATTATTTGAACATGTCAATCACTGAAAAATACTCAAGTAAATAGGAAAAGTTACAACTTCGCAGGACGCATGTACAGTAGTATCTGTGCTCGTAAACGTGAAATTAAAGTCACCTGAAGAAAATTTTCATTAGCTTCACATGAGAAGTCGTCTTGATACTTACCTGGGGCAATCCGGGGACATCAACCCGGGCAAAAAATTTTTTCCGGTGCTCCTATACACGTGAAACTCACAGCACCTGAATAAAATGTTCTTAATTAGCTTTACGCGACAAATCGTCATGGCACTCACCTTGTGACATCAACCCGGGCAAAAAATTCTTTCCGGTGCTCCTATACACGTGAAACTCACAGCACCTGAATAAAATGTTCTTAATTAGCTTTACACGACAAATCGTCATGGCACTCACCTTGTGACATCAACACGTGTAATAAATTCGTTCCTGTGCTCCTACCCTGAAATTCGTGGCACCCGACGAAAATGTCCTTGATTTGCCTTACAAAAGAAATAAATGATCGTGGCACCCACCTGGTGACATCGACACGAGTAGCTGTGCCCCTCGGAGGGCTGAGGGTAACAGTCGCCGTGGTCGCAGAGGGACGACGCGCTGCCCGAGTTACAGGTGTCCTCCCTGAGGGTGCAGTGGCGCCCGTACCAGCCTCCAGGGCAGGTACAGCGGTACCCTCCATCCGTGTTGGCGCAAGTACCTCCGTTCTGACACAACCATTACGTTGCAGTCGTCAGTTGAAACCCACTTGAAGCTTAAACGTGGTAATTTATTCAAAAAACAACAATTTGTACATGTAAAGAGCAGAGGAAGGTTTAGGGAATGCGGAATGTATTTATATGTTAAGTCTCTCCATTATAAACTAAAATCTACGCTGTCTTCCTGATAAAGCATGTACTCTGGAAAAGTTATTCTTAAAATTAAAAAAGATGTTGAGAGAGAATCACTCGCTCACAGGTACAAAACGTGCACATAAGAGAAAAATGTGTGAGAACCGCAAAAATATTTTTTTAGTGTCTGTTTGCATGTTTACGTTGAAGAATGATCAATTTGAAGTAGAATGAGTATTTGTTTGATTTTGTTTGATTCTTGCTAAAAAATCTTTTTAGTAAGATACCGGAAATACTTCAATCAAGAGTAGGCATACTTGACCCACAGACTAGAATATTTTGGACTATAATTCATTACCTTAAACAGTAGCCTTTAATACTGAATGAGGGATAGTTCTTTAATAATTGAGGAAAATAAATACCGCAAACAAGCAGAGATGCTAATGATGCTGTTCATACATCATTAATCGTTCGATTTGTTAAAAATTTCAGCTTAATGATAAAAATTGTTCACGACAGAGTTTATTCTGCTCACAACAGAGTTCATACATAATTTTAACAACCAAATCCAGTCACCGTAGCTGAGTAACAACCGATTTTGCAAATGCTTGGCATGAAAAGCAGAGTTGGAAGAAAATCGGAGTTGACGTGAATTCTGACCGCCAGAGGGAGAGTTTTGCAGCATGCCACTGACTCTGTGCGTACGAGTGATGTCAACAATTTCCCTACCATTGAGTAAGACATGCAAAAGCCCTCACTTGCTTCAGTTTCCTACTAAAATTGTGCATTATACCATTCTTCGAACACAGAATATTAATCTAGGTTTATTCCATGATTATCATTAAATGTCACCCTTAAAAGACTGAAATTAGCACTTAACCCCATGAAAAGCCAGAGACCACATGACAGAGCAATTGCAGCAAGCTAAAAAACAGGCCCAAGAAATCAACTGAAATTTTACTGGCATCGATATCCCGACTCACCTGACACCCTAGATCGGTGCCCGCATACTCCATACACTCGTCGACATCTCTGCTGCAAGTGGCGCCGGTCCATCCTGGAGGGCAGAGGCACTGGAACCCGTTGTAGGCGTCTATGCAGGTGCCCCCGCGCTGGCAGGGCAGACTGTTGCACTCGCGCCTGCGCAACACGCGCTGTATCCTGGCTACGGTCCTCTGGAGACTGCGCAGGCGCAGCGAGTCCTGTGCGCAACATAACTTAGTCACGAGCTGTGCACTACAAGCCACTGCTCTGCTTCATCGTCCATTGCTATGAATACTGAGTGGAAAGGTTCATGGAACAGAATTTTATTGAAAACAACGGAGAAATACAATGTTACTGAATCGATGGTCAACAAAGACAAGAGACTTAAGAACAAAGTGTTTTCTACTCTACCTCATCGTGAACGCTGAAGTAAAATTGCCCTGTCCTAGATTCTCTTAAACTTAGTTTGTGACTTCTTTTCTAATTTTTCAGCCTTACGAAATAGTCCAATTTCCTCACGCGTAAGTTTGTTCAGAATTGCTCCTAGCATTTTGTACTAAAACACAGTGATTCATGAAAATTCATATTTCTGTCTGATTATAAAATGCAACGTTTCGACGTATCTAACGTCATCCTCAGGCTGGAAAAAAAATAATAATACCGAATAATTTTCAGTCACATTAGAAAAACGCAAAACTAGCACTTTAGTAATATAGACTAGATATGTTATCACATAAGACGAAGGCGACTAGACAAAAAATAAAATTTTATATCACAGAAATAGTAGTATGACTAGAAATATTGTACATAAACCGCGATGTTCACCACACGAGAGACAAGAGCAAAATGGTCGAGCAGCCTCGTCATACCTAGCAAGCTGAAGTTCTGCTAAACAGTTTAAGAGCAAAAAAAATCATTAGTATTTTCGTTTAGAGAAGGTTCAAGTTCATGAATGTGTAATGCTTCAATAACATGAACTCGATCTTTTTTAATAACATTATAAAGAATTTTAGTGTTAGGAAACAGATCTTCATTGAATGGTTTGCAACTTTGGTCAACACGAAAATGATTGAAGATGTAACCTTGATATTTATGAGCTGTTAATCTTTGCTTCAGGGTCATTCTGGTCATGCCAATGTAACGTTTATCAAGAGATTTACATTCTCTTCTGCTACATTTAAATTGATAGATCACACTGGCCTTGTCCAGATCGTTGACCCCAG
>JACJUY010001307.1:100570-128672 GCA_014220935.1 Platorchestia sp. MABIK
CTTGATAAACGTTACATTGGCATGACCAGAATGACCCTGAAGCAAAGATTAACAGCTCATAAATATCAAGGTTACATCTTCAATCATTTTCGTATTGACCAAAGTTGCAAACCATTCAATGAAGATCTGTTTTTCCTAACACTAAAATTCTTTATGATGTTATTAAAAAAGATCAAGTTCATGTTATTGAAGCATTACACATTCATGAACTTGAACCTTCTCTAAACGAAAATACTAATGATTTTTTTTGCTCTTAAACTGTTTAGCAGAACTTCAGCTTGCTAGGTATGACGAGGCTGCTCGACCATTTTGCTCGTGTCTCTCGTGGGGTGAACATCGCGGTGTATGTACAATATTTCTAGTCATACTACTATTTCTGTGATATAAAATTTGATTTTTTGTCTAGTCGCCTTCGTCTTTTGTGATTACATATCCAGTCAATATTACTTAAGTGTTAGTTTTGCGTTTTTCCAATGTGACTGAAAATTATTCTGTACTATTATTATTTTTTTTCCAGCCTGAGGATGACGTTAGATACGTCGAAACGTTGCATTTTATAATCAGACAGAAATTAAAATTTTAAAGAATCACTGTGTTATAGTGCAAAATGCTAGGAGCATTTCTGAACAAACTTACGCGTGAGGAAATTGGACTTAGTTTGTGACGTTAAAACTCAGCATTAAAAATGTTTTCCTTTTTGAAACGAGGATCTTTTAATGGCAACCATGTCTCATATACGTTCGACATCATACGTTGTCCTGGGCACGTTAAGGTCAACTGATTTCACAAATCATTTTAATACTTTCCAGGTTCGGTGTTATGATTCTCAAATAAATCAAAGCTCATTCTATAAACAATTGAACTTAGAGAAAATCTTCAACACTCCCGTAAATTTCAATCTATTCTGAATGCAACAAAACAATGTGTCACCCTTTAGTGAGGCTAAGAATAAGAGCTAAGTGAGTTAAATTTTACACTCACGCCGGACGAAAAGTTTCTTCTCCTGGGGCCGCGAGTGGAATTCGATGGGCCGCTGCTCGACTCGAGGGCCTCCAAACGTCCCTCGACGCCACTCAGTTCGCTAAGTCGCGTCTGGATGCTGTTCACACGCGACCGCAGCTGCGATATCGCGCTGGCTTGGCTCTGCAGGTCGTTGCTCTGCATCTGCCAAGTGGAGGGTTCCATTTTTTTCAACTACGTGATAAAATACAAAATCTTTTCCTGAAGATTTTGACGGTTTGCTTCAACCGAAGCGTTCCTCTGTTTTCATCAACTACCACTAACGTACTTATCACTACCACATCTAGAGCAGCATCAGAAATTGCCTGCCCAATGACAGCCACGAGTGTAGCCGAGATGTCGTGAAGTCTACATAGTACTGCCATCCGGCCAAGTTTCAGTCCAGCACAGCACTGACATTAAGACTAACACTATACCACTACAGTACCATCACTACCACTACCACTGGCACTGTCACTACTACGACTACAGCACCATGAGTACTTGCCTGAGCTATGACGGTAGTGAGTGTAGCGGAGATGTTGTGCAGTCGGGAGCTGCCGTCCGGCCCCAGCACCCTCGTCACTTCGTCAATGCGCGCCGCCACGTCGTCCAACCTCGTCACGCTCGTCTGGAGGGCCTCCAGCCGCAGCTGCAGTCACACGTCAAGCCATTAAGCCCACCATAAAACCATACATGACAGTGTTAATTGAAGAAGAAAAATAATCCTATTTCAAAGTACAGGTGTGTTTTAAATCGTATCAGAATATTAGTCGGTAAATCATACTTCCGGAGTCATTGGCATTTAATATGATGATTTGTTTTTATGTCCAACTAAAATATTATTGCAAGACAAACAGGCTTCCCTTCATTTCACTTGCATCATTGACCACAGAAGTCATTTTTGAATATGAAGAACACATTCTTGAAACCTTCAGGAAGCATAAAATTTATCAACAAGAACACAAAATTTAATGTATTTTTCATAAAAGCGTTCATACAAGTGTTTCGCTTAGAGGTTTTTGAAACATGTATTTCTTGAGACTGATATTGTCAAATAATAATTATTTTAACGAACTTGAGCATTTTATTCTGAACATTACAGCTAAAATTCGGTGCTTTACACAGTGAAGAAAACGATCGGTTTCGGGGATACTTACAGACATAATTAAAAATTGAAGGCTTCAGAGCTTTAAGTGATCCGACCAGATTATAAAGTAAAGCATTGTACAATGATCAGTGTATAAAGCATGACTATTTCATTAGGATTGATGGCGAACACATTTAACCCTCTACCGCCTAATTTTTCTACTCATATTGCCGGTATTATAACCACCGTTATTAGACGTGGCTCTAGCATCAGGTTGTCTCCAACATCACATTAGAGACGAACTGCAACTCGGCAGTGAACTTCAAAAAATACATAAGAGCATCTACTTGACGAGAAATAAAATATATGAGCAGTTTTATTGAGTGTACCATGTGGGGAACGTGAGGCGGTAGAGGGTTAACTTGTACAAAGTAACTTTATCTCCCACAAAAAAACTAGCGTTTTAAACAAAGTACAGAATCAAACAAAAGCCGAATAAAAGACGAGCTCAAATTAATCCCCATAAAAGGCAGCTTTCAGACAAATTATGAATTAACTTCTCTAATATAAAAAAAGTGGATATATGTCCTCTATACCTCGTGGTCGCTGACATCAACTCGAATTAATCCACATAAGAAGCAGCTGCTAAAAAAAGGAAAAGTTATCTCCTTAAATGTAAAAAAAAATATAAATGATCTCAGTACCTTGTGTTGCTGACATCAGCTCTCATAAGAATCAGATCCAAGATAAATGATGAGTTAACTTCCCTAATCTAAAAAAACATAGTTTTCAGTACCTTGTGGTCGCTGACGTTGCCTCTGAGAGCCTCCAGCGCCTGTGCCAGGTGTGTCTCCGATGCAACTTCACGAGCGACAGTGGACAGGTTGCTGAGCAGCGTGCTCAGAGACGTGTCTTGTAGTATCTGCAGCTGCGGCCGCACCATGTTCAGCTGAAATGAGAGCCATAATGTGCTTCTATCACATTCCGCTTATTGTGGAATTCAAGTACTCGAGGGTAATGTCGAGTTCTAACATGGCTATAATACTGATTCAAATAAAAAAAGATATTTTAGTGTCATATTATGTTGATGATATTGAATTGAGTGAATAGAGAGTTTGCGGGAAAGAGTTGTGTGCGATAGACATCATTTAGCAGGCACAATCTAGCATGCAGTTTTTTTTCGCAGCTTCCATGATCTTTGTGATTTCTCTCGAGAGCAATGAGAGAGAAATGTTAAGTATAGTCACCATGCCATAACAAGGGTGAACCGGTGATAACTATTGAGCCCTGCAATGAACACGCATTTGATGGTTTCAGATTTTGCATTTGCTACAAATGCAAAAATTGGGGTTCAAAAAATATGATTTATCACTGATCCCCTCTTCAGTGGCAGAGTGAAATCAAATTTTGACTTGAAATACGGAGTGTATTAAGTAAATGTATACACACTTCGCTCAGGCATAGAAAACGTACGTCAACATCTACACTGTTGAATATCTGGTAAAGTCAGCTTAATGTTCTTTCAACAGGGAGTAGAATTTCTCAACAGGTGGTCCTCATTGGGCTTTTCAGTTTTAAAGACCGTTTATCTAGAGAAAAGTACGTGAATTGATTGCTGATTCTATATTCCCCGCTTTTCGTGTAATGACAAGTTTCATTACCTAGAAGATGTGACCCTGCCACGCTATCACCGGGATGTTCAACCATAGCTGAATCAGAATATACCACGCTAATGGAGACGGCACAAGGGAATAAATCGACTTTCCTGCATGCCCTCGAGCCTTAAACGCCGCTTGATTTTACTTGTTATTGGAACAGTGAAAGCTGAGGTGTCCCTCAGTGGGTCATGTAACCTGGATACACTTTGTGATGAAATTCAAGAGGGCACGTAGATATCTTATATTGGACCTCCTGATCCGAAGTTCGGAATCAGTTATCTTAAAATAACTCGATCCTGCGGGCCGCAAGTTTGAACATTTAATCTAACTTTTGGAACATCAGGTTTGATTAAAAAAAATGCTTTTTGTCGCATGGGATATTGACTCAGAATTTTTTCAGAAATCTTATCTGATACGCTGGACAACAATTTTTTTATGATGAAACAAATTGTGTTTGCATTTTTTTGGAAGCGCTGTGTTTATTTCGATATTGTTCATCCAGACCTCATGCAAACCTGATATTCCCACCACTCGTAAATTTCGATCAATGCATAGGCCAAGTGACGTTTTACATATTCATCAGATAACATATGGTCGTTACTGCTATCATTCGAGAAGTACGAGTCACCAACTGTTCTATTCATTATCTGCACACATTTTTTTCGTTTTAATAAATATTATGCAACACTGAACAGATAAATGGGGAAAAATTCCTTCGACTAGTGGAAGGAATCAACTCCTTCAACAGCAATCCATCCATCAAACTAGTCGGTAGTTTTTCAATAGCATGAGGAGCAAACATAGCTTTCAATGCATGTTTTCAAACGAAGTTGTATTTAGAATTCGACTATCTATTTACCAAGGCCTACTTCCTTTCCCAATAAGGAGTAGCAGAAGAACGTTTCCCATCACAGGCAAAAGGATTAACTTTTCATGAGGCTATTTGGTCTAGTGTTTCAAATATTTTTATTATATTGAAGCAAAAATAAACAAATATGCATTTTAGACTTATTATTCAAGTTAACCTCTAACGAGATCATGACATTACACGGAATACTTTCCGATATCATCCTACTTAAAGCACGGGGAATCAGTTTAATTCAAAACCATATTTTATCGTTTCTCTTATCCAAATGTATAACTTCGAGACTTGTCGCTCGTGTTGCCTCAGAGTATGACGTTGGTACTTGAAATTAAGGATCAGTGCTCCTTCGTGCAATTCCGCTCGTGTTCTCGTTTGTACCCGTGAATGTCAAACTTGCATTCCTCTATTTATCAGAGTTTACCAATTCTAATGTGTAAAAAATATTACTTTTGAACAATACACTGTGATTCTTGGTACAGAAATAATATTCTCTCTCATTTCTTTTTCTCCATTTCTCTGTCTTCTATCTCTTTTTTCTATTGCTCTCTTCCTCTCACTTTATAACATTAACGCAGAAGTCAAGTAACTGCAGCGTTCGCCCAAACACGGTGGGAGCGGCAGCAATGCACTAATTGAGAACAATTTAGGATATTTAGTGGCATAAGGTCGTGCCTTAAGTACTCATTAACACACGAATAGCTCGGCTGAGAAAATGAAAACCGTACCCTATGATGTCTTAATCAAAACAACTCACAATGAGTAAAAATCATACACTCTTAAAATGAAATGAAATCCTTTGCGCAATTGTAAATGGTAATACATTTATTTTTTTACACTGGGCGAGAAAGTTTTGGACTTGGAGCGAGTATTGCAGCTGAAGAGACAAGTACAAGTTTTTTTGGTCCTTATGACGAAGAGTTTAGAGTTCAGCTGGCAATGCTGACCAAGATGTATCTGGTACCTCGTCAACAAGCTTTCCTCATAGCGACGAACAAGGCGATATAGCTAGCCCTGTTGATGAAGAGACAACTGAGATTTGTTCAATAAACCTCTCTTAAGGTGAGGTAAGTAGAGGAATGACTGGTGGAGTTGACCAACAGACGTTTGAGGTTCTGTCGACTAGCCTCCCTGGACGTGTTGAGAGCAGAGAGACGACTGATGCTTCTGGCCAACACACGTCTGAGATTGGAACGACAAGTCTCCTCGGAGGCGAGGCAGGTGGAGAATTGGCTGGTCCATCTGATGTCAACTCAACAAGTCTACCTCAAGGGGAAAAATATGGAGAAGTGGCTGGTCTTTCTGATGTCAACTCATCAAGTTTATCTCAAGAGAAGTGTATGACAAAGTGGTTGGTTCTTCAAGTCAGCCGAATTTTGAAACTCGGTTGGCTGGGCTACCTAACGACGAGGTGACGAATGTAACAGGCGAAACACAGCAGCAAACAGCAGATATTGCTTCACCTAGCTTCCTTCAGAATAAAGTGCCTATGGAAACAGTAAACCTACAAAGCCAACAGATGTCTGAAATTTTTTTGCTTGTCCCACCTCAAAGAGCGCAATCACAGTTGGGAGACCGAGTAAGCGGAATTAACCAATTAACTTTAGAGATGCCCTCCGTTTTCCTTGATCCTCTCGCTCAAATTGCCCTGCTCAGGGAGAGTCACTGTCTAGCTCTCATGGAGAACAGCATTTGCGGGCACACGCTTGTAACAGAAGTGGGTCCACGTCGTGCCCCGAAGGTTGCGCCATAACGAAGTCTGACGAAACACCGACAGTAGATGATTCTGCCTATAAAACAGAGACATTCTCTCCAGCCAGTACCACTTTCGTTCAAGCTTTGCCATGTCCACGCGTTTTTGTACCTATGAAATATGCCTGATCATAAATGTGTCTTCGTCTGGCCAACTAATTTAGAGATGATACATTTCTTTAAACAACTTCAATGAAAATTATACAGATATTTCATTTAATGCCTGAAAATTTACTGTAACAATTAACTTCATTCAAGCAAATATAATATTTGGTAATATGAATAAAGTTTTGATCATGCCAATGATTTTGAAAAATGAGCGTTAGAATCTAAAGCTCATTCACAGTTCACTAATGTGAGGAGAGCGAGAGTATCAAGCGCACATCAATTGCTGTCTCGCTGGCCTCTGTAGAGCTTACGCAGCTCTAAATATCCAACAATGTGCAGCCGACGTCCTACACAGCTACGGTACACCTGCACACCTGCTGTAAATCCAGGGTAGGTACACGGCTCGTACCTTGATGTAGGATAAAAATATTTTGATTTTATCTTAGTATCGGTGAAGAAAAGAGGTGTGGGATATACGAGAAAGCTCCATTATCACACACAACACAGTCAGAAGAACGTCTTGTAGTTTGTTGTAATTTTTGATTAAATATAAAAACTTATGTTGCGGTGCATGATAATTAATTTTTACCATGATTTTGAAGCTCCACAATCGATAATGTAAGAAATTTGAATTTAAAAAATATTTTTTAGAGTTGCTATTTTTCATCAAGTGAAATCTCGCTAAAGTGGCGGCTTGTGGCAGCACTTAGCTGGACAGGTGTCTGGTGTGTGACAAATGAGATTGAATTGTACCGCGCTGTGAGGAGGTGGCTGGCCTCTTGTGCGTGGCACCTGTCAGGGAGTATGTGATCGCCTTTTTTTACCATTTTAATTTGTGATTGCAATAGCGTTTTCTGTTCATTTTATTTAGTTATGCATATTGCATGTTCGTAACCTCTTTACTGCACATCTAATTACTCTGTCCTTGTGACTCTTAAAATTATTGGGTCCTTGTGACTCTTAAAATTATTTGGTCCTTGTGACTCTTAAAATTATTTGGTACTTGTGACTCTTAAAATTATTTGGTCCTTGTGGCTCTTAAAATTATTTGGTACTTGTGACTCTTAAAATTATTTGGTCCTTGTGACTCTTAAAACTATTTGGTACTTGTGACTCTTAAAGTTATTTGGTCCTTGTGACTCTTAAAATTATTTGGTACTTGTGACTCTTAAAATTATTTGGTTCTTGTGACTCTTAAAATTATTTGGTACTTGTGACTCTTAAAATTATTTGGTACTTGTGGCTCTTAAAATTATTTGGTACTTGTGACTCTTAAAACTATTTGGTACTTGTGACTCTTAAAATTATTTGGTCCTTGTGACTCTTAAAATTATTTGGTACTTGTGACTCTTAAAATTATTTGGTCCTTGTGACTCTTAAAATTATTTGGTCCTTGTGACTCTTAAAATTATTTGGTACTTGTGACTCTTAAAATTATTTGGTCCTTGTGACTCTTAAAATTATTTGGTACTTGTGACTCTTAAAATTATTTGGTACTTGTGGCTCTTAAAATTATTTGGTCCTTGTGACTCTTAAAACTATTTGGTACTTGTGACTCTTAAAATTATTTGGTCCTTGTGACTCTTAAAATTATTTGGTACTTGTGACTCTTAAAATTATTTGGTCCTTGTGACTCTTAAAATTATTTGGTCCTTGTGACTCTTAAAATTATTTGGTACTTGTGACTCTTAAAACTATTTGGTCCTTGTGGCTCTTAAAATTATTTGGTTCTTGTGACTCTTAAAACTATTTGGTCCTTGGGGCTCTTAAAATTATTTGGTCCTTGTTGCTCTTAAAACTATTTGGTCCTTGTGGCTCTTAAAATTATTTGGTACTTGTGACTCTTAAAACTATTTGGTCCTTGTGGCTCTTAAAATTATTTGGTACTTGTGACTCTTAAAACTATTTGGTCCTTGTGGCTCTTAAAATAATTTGGTACTTGTGACTCTAAAAACTATTTGGTCCTTGGGGCTCTTAAATTTATTTGGTACTTGTGACTCGTCAAAACCATGAGTTTGGGCTTTCCTTACTATTTTCACTATCACACTACCCGTGGCTCTGCGGTGCCCTCTTGAAATCGGAAGTGATTAGGCACTATTTCAAGGTGAGCCGGTGGTGGTGTGACATTTGGAATAGGTGCGAAACATGAAGTGGTTCTATTTTCTGTTGTGGCCTTTTGTTCTCTCTCAGAATCCTATGGCCAGCGTGATCTGGATGAGATGCTGCTGTAAGGGGCCACTGTGTTCGGTCTACCAAGTCTAACTTTCTTCTTCAGCATGCAATTCATCTCCGACTTTAATTTTTTGGACTCTGGGTATTACCTAGGTTCGTACCTGAACATTAATGAAACTTTCTGGAATGAGATCTGAGTGTTATATGATCTGACGCGGTGGTACCTCATTTAATCACTAATTGATTCCTCCTTGCTGAATTGCACTTCTGTGGCGGGCTGGGAGGGGCCGGAACTCTGATGGCCTCCAGTTCACTTTGTTAACGTCAAGACATAATAAGATACGCCCTAATAATTCGTTGGGTCTTCTGACACTGTGCAGACTCGAATGGAGAATATTTAATTTTGTGAATTCTCCTAATTGGGAGTTTATCGTTGACAGCTGTGGTGTTAAAAAAAGTTTAAAATGATCAAAGTTTTGAGTTCTTCTGTGCGTCATTTCCTGTGTTCCGGTTTAAATCTCCCACATTTTTTGAAAGAAAATAGGTCAAAGTAACGTGTTAGAAGCGTAGACTGTAATATGAACGATTGAGAAATAAACTATTGAAAGATCAAGTCCGAGATTGGATAGTTTTCGGAGGCGTATTCCAATCGTTTTTGAACTTACAGATAAATGTGCAATAGAAAAAAGTTATTTGCTGAAATAATCAAATGTTTCATGCCTTAAACATTGTAAAAGAACCCTACAAATTCATGCAAAAAATGTATTTTTGTATAAATGTAGAAATCGTGTGCAACTTCTGACAAGGAAACGTAATTTCCTTTGAGAATATTTAATACTTAAAAATACTTACATGTGACCGGTCTCTGGAAATTGTACAATAAGTTTTATCCACTGTTGTGTAACATCTTTTTTCCAATGCTAGTTAAATTTAAGCTACAATAATTTCATTCACCAATGCGTACATAGTAGCTGCACACGTTTTGGGACTTTTGTGTGGAGGTTATATTTAACACAAACAAGACCTTAACGCATTTGTGCAACGTGTATTGAAAGTAAATTTTGGGCCTTTAAGTATTTCATCTACCTTTTTTTCAAACAGGTAAGTACAAGCTAGCAATCAGTTCGTAAAATCATTGTTCTGAAGTAATTCAAGCCTCCCTAGTCACGGTTCCAAATTTGAGAGCTAACCGGTACCAGTTAAATAGTTACCAGTTACACGGTTAATTTGACAGTTAACGGAATGACAATGAGCAACGCCTGGCACCTTACTTGCAGTTGCAATGATTTTTTTAGTATCGTACAAAATATTTTGATTCAATGGAACGCTCCTAACTCCGATGTCTACCTCAAAAAGGCGAAGAAAGTTTGATTCAGCAGCAAGACACACTGATATTCAGAACGTATGTTTTTTGCTCCACGATGCCGGCTGGGAATTTAATCATAAGTCTAAATATTAATGTAATAAGGTACTCTAATATCTATACTTAAAATTATGTTAGAAAGAGAAAAATCTGCTGTTAATTAGTAGCACGTGATCGTTTAATTGAATTTTATGATTTTCTTAAAATGATTGGACACTAAGTGATTCTTCAAAACGATCAGGTAAACTTCAAAATTCTGAACTTAGCTCAGCTGTAAGATTTTGTCCTAATACAGCGCTTATTCAACGTTATAATTACGTTCCCTACTCTAAAGAAACACTTTCGGATATTTTCCAGCTAAGCCCAGCCACTAATGTAACATATAAGTTCACCCACTTCTAACTTTCGAAATAATGCACCTATCTACTTCAAATTACTCTGAAACGACAGATCGAAACATTCTTTCTTTCCGTACCGTAGATGGTACGGAAACGGTTTTCTGTAAATTACATAAATTTCTGGATATACCTATCCGACTCGCGCGCCGTCATAACACATAAGTTCATCCACTTGTAACTGTCGAAATAATGCACCTATCAACCTCAAATTTCTCTCAAACGAAAGAGTGTTTTAATCTTTCGTTTCAATTTCAATTTGGAGTCGATAGGTGTATTATTTTGAAAGTTTCAGGTGGGTGAACTTATGTGTTGCGTTAGTGGCGGGGCTTATCTGGAAAAGATCCAAATTTTCAACGCAAAGGTTACACAAAAGTAGAAAAAAGTTCAACCGATTTTAAAAACGCTGAGGCGACATGCGGAATTGTGTTCCCACAAGCCCCTACCACAGAATTGAGCGGCGTTGTGCATGAAGATTCTGATAACTTGGCTACCCCCGCCAAGTGTTTGCGTAACTCACCAAGGAAAAAGTCTTGGCCACATCCATTCCATTAACAGCGACGGCAGCGCCTTCGCCACGAGTGGAAAATGAGATGTTCTTGCCAGGAGCGCCCTCTAGCATGAGGTTACCGCCCTCAGTCCGGATTCGCGGTCTGGTGGTGCGGGAGAGTTGTTAGTTTAGGTGTCGCTACAAACTCTGAATTCAACGCTGTTGTTACAGAATTTACTTAGAGTCTAATTAAAAACTCCGTCGTTCGTTGAACGAGTTGTTACAGAATTTACTTAGAGTCTAATTAAAAACTCCGTCGCTCGTTGAACGAGTTGTTACAGAATTTACTTAGAATCTAATTAAAAATTCCGTCTTCTTTGAAAGAGTTGTTACAGAATTTGCTTAGCTCAAGACTCCATTATAGAAAAATAAGATGCTGTACGAATCGAGTCCCAACAATTTCAATGGAGTCAAATTCTGTACGTATTCTCGCTGTGACGAAATACATGTTTTTGATCAGCATCCTAAAATTTTTTCGTTAGGCGACGTTCGAGTCTAGAGAGCGATCTCAGAAATTGAGTGTGGTTGAGTCCACACTCAAGCACTATCGTTGAGAGACCAGAAGCTATTTCATCTAACCTAACCATATCCGTTGTGTGTTTATTTATTTACTAGTGCACACAGCCCGTCAAACACGGTAAAGGAAACACGGTAGAGGTAGGGTCAAACCAGTCTTTTTTCGTTGACGGTGTGGGTTTGCTGCCGTCACGGCAACGAACCAATAGCAGCGCTAATATTGCATCTGGTAACACTGCTAGCCCCAAATCTGGTTCCACTATTGGCCTAACGACATGGGGTATTGGTGACGTCATTAAGTTTGTTTGAAATTAAGCCTTTCTAGAAATTTGGCTAGCCGAACAAGAGGAGGTGCATTTTCTCCCATAGAAATGATCCTACCTTATTTCCTCTACCGTGCCGTCATATATGACGGGATTCAATACCTTTCTTGAACAAATTTTCGATTGAGTGGAGTTTCCTTGCTCAAGCTTATTTCAAATGACTTTTTTTTCTTGTGACAGTAATAAACAATTAGAATACAGTATTTGTGAGCCGCAACAGAAGTGGTTATAGCCATTCGTGTCAAATCCTAGATACAGGAATTCAGCATTACTGAGAGCAACTGTGAGCTTGTGCATGTATATGGTAATTTTCAATACCCCGCCGTGCTCGGTATCCACGATACGGACTCGAGTATACAAAGCTCTGGATCTCTCTATATTTTTTAAAGTAACTTATTATAGTGTACTTGTACAACGAATATGAGTGTATTAATTTGCCAGTAAACACAAACCATGGCTGCCAGTGCCAATTTCTTCCTATCTATTCTTAAGAGCGTAACAAGTAACACATAAATATATAAACACACGACGATCATTCTTAGTATTACATATTTTTATTTGGTGTCCTCTTCTTCTGTTTCTCTGTTTCGCTCATAAAGATGCTTAATGACCGTATCTGTGAGTTTTACCAGAGCGCAAGTACAAGAATATTTCTATCGCGGGTACTGTTAGGATGTATTTATTTGTTTGTCATCCTCTTCTGGAAAATAAAATCTATTCAAAGAAAATATTGAATCCCGTAATTTTTTACGGACCGTGTACATTAGATATAAGTACTATACTATCGCTGAGAGACGAGAAACAACAATTTGTTTAAACAAAAGAGTTACCGGCAATGATTACTTTAGCGCCCGGTACACCTCGAGGAATCGATCAGGCGTGCTTAAAAACGGTTTTACCTTGCATGTGAAGGACCTGTTTAAGGGGAGAATTACAACTCAGCTCAGGGCTTGAGCAGGTTACGTATCGTGTAATTCGAGCTTTGTTTGCGCTTCAAATAAACTAAATAAATAATTGATGTAATTTAGATTCAGACAAGTCTTCAGTAAACTAGATTTCACCTGACCAAAATCCTCAGTTAATCGTGAATGTTTGAATGCTCACATCACCTGATACTTAGCTTGGAAATACTGAATTAGTGAAGCTGTGTTTTGCAATATTTAGTTCTCGCTGAAGAATAGCATTCGAAAAATGAATTGAGTCACGTGAGGGCCATGCATGCCATGCGAATGCACTGGAAGTAAGTACCCAAGGCATTTCTCCTTTAGACCAAACAAAGCAAGGAGAGGGAGGCATTATTGTATGTCAAATAAGATATCAGAAATTTTCTATTTATAATTTCTGGGATTTTAAATCGATTGGCTAAAGAACGCTCTAACAGCATGTAGCGTAGCCAAGTCGACTTGGAAGACTATTTAAAAAGCAGTATCCGATGTTACTTGACGTAAATTGGAGGACAAGTTGATGACACCAGGTCTCACCTGTCATCAAGCAAGGCGTGGGAGGTGCTGAGCAGCAGAAGACACCAGAGTGCCGTCGGTCGCGCCATCACAGCGACCAAGTTTCCTCAACTTCTGGTTGTGAGCACCAAACGAGATTTCGAAAATACAAACCCTCTCAATTTCAAAATTGTTTTTTACACTTTCACATAACACAAGTCCAGTTGTACTACTCAGGTTTTGTTTGACATAAAGTCACAACAGGATTCTCTCTTTTAGACGGAATAGTTATTGGAACAAAGGATAAGCTCTATTATGAGCGTTAGCAGCTCTGATACAGCCTTAATAACTACTGAAGAGAGCGTGAATATACACAAGCCTTTGAGTAAAACCTCGTTGAAGCACACAACAGGCGCAGCACCGCACTGTCGTGTTGTTGCTATTGAGCAGAGAACTGAAATAAATGCTAGGTAGGCTGGTCGGAGGTCAGTAAAGGGATCCGCTGGGAGTGCGGTGTGCGATGTGATACGTAGTGAGAGCGGGGACGACGCCCCCTGTGCTCTCACGCCGGGCATGTCACGTTGTGGCGCGAGAGAAGAGTCAGCTAATGATGGTTATCTCTCACGTAAATAGAGTGAAGGAATCAGCTAATGCAGCAAATGATGGTTATCTTTCTCGTAAAAATAGTGAAGGAATCAGCTAATGCAGCTAATGATGGTTATCCCTCACGTAAAAAGAGTGAAGGAATAAGCTAATGCAGCTAATGATGGAATTATCTCTCACGAAAAAAGAGAAGTAATCACCAAATTAAAAATATCTCTCACGAAAATAGAAAAGTAATCAGAAATCGATTACTATTTCTCACGAAAATGTATCCAATCCGTACGCTCACGAAAATGAACACAACAGCTCCGTGCTCAAATTTATCCGTGGAGTTTAATTCGTACGTTTAAGGTCTTTGG
The DNA here is from genome assembly GCA_014220935.1 of Platorchestia sp. MABIK. Taxonomy (NCBI): domain Eukaryota; kingdom Metazoa; phylum Arthropoda; class Malacostraca; order Amphipoda; family Talitridae; genus Platorchestia; species Platorchestia sp. MABIK. The sequence continues at coordinate 114,760 of JACJUY010001307.1, forward strand.
TTCTATGATCTGACTAGCTCAACATTCTCTTTATTTTCTTCGGAACTACTTCGGGTGCTTTGCATTAATTTAAGAAATAGTGACCATAGTAGAACAGCACTCAGTTTGTTTCATTCTCTTTCTGTAGCGTGCGATCCATTTTCCCCTTCAGACTCGAGGTATTTTTAACGTTTCTCAAAACATTTACCTAAAATAATTCTGAAGCCCTATTCACTGGTTTTAATTAAAAACTCGTAATATTCATTTTCGAGTTTTCCGTTATGAAGTGAATTCTCCCGTCATGAATTTTTTCCTCTAATCCCCAGAATGGGAGCATAAAAATTACACAAGCGAAGAAATACGACTTTTAAGAATTGTATGCATTAAATTCCAGCATTTTTTGAAATTTTTTATTAACGATCCCTCTTTTATTTTCCAAAACAGTTGAAATTTTAGAATAAGTAGTAAATATCACGAAATAATCCCTGATTATAAAGAATATCAGTCCAAGATATATTCCCTTAAAAATTAACGCACATTTTGTCGCTTATTTTATTGTCTACTTATCCATGTCTACTCGCACCCAGTCTTCTGAATACCTGAACAAGACACAATGACTGGAAATTTCTGTTTTACACTGGTGGGTTGTTTCCATGGCCTGAAATTCATTTGAACAATATTGTGCACCAAAAATGGAAAATGGAAAAATAAAAATTCGCATTTTATATTTTCGTTTAATGGTAAACAGTTATGGGAATGAATTATAGCTTTAAATAAGAATAATTACTTGTCGCTATGGGAGGTAAACTAGTCAATTCACTACTTTTCAAACGAGGAAAGTCGCTCAGTAAAACAATAAAATGTACAACGGAATATAAATTTATCTACTGATTTTATTTATAACACCTCCTTGTCCTCGTCACATGTGTAACACCTGCTTAACACCTCCCTGCCCTCGACACATCTGGAACACATCCTGCCTCCTCTCCTCTTCCAAATAATTAATAACAGCATTAGTGTACCACACCGTGATTTAAAATAACTCCAGCATTGATGCTTCTAAGCTTGAGAATAAAAAGCAAGGCAAAAATCGCTACACGTAAGGTCATTTTTATTAAAAATGATCAAATAAAACTGAACATTTCGGACTAACTGTCCATCTCCAGCAAAAAAAAATTCTGTAAAACGAAACCAAAAGAGGAAGAATTAATACAGTTAAGAGGTATCTATCAAAATCTAAACTTGGAAAAAGCACGAACAACGGTAAAATAGTAAGAGGAAAAACTGAGTAGCTGAATTAAGTGTTGGCAACATGAGGCGGGAAAGCCCTTTGGGTGTCATTCAGTATAGGTTTCTTTTTGTAAATATGAAAAGATTCAAGAAAGCGCAGATGTGTTCTGTAAGAGGTACCGGCCAAGATTTTAAAATCATTTAGGGAGACCGGAACATTGCACTCTTCTGCATGAGATCTAACAGAGGACAGTGGGGGGGACCCAAGAGGAAGACCAGTTCTGCAACTACGCCCAGCATGCTCGGAAACTCTAGTCATCAGGGTACGGCAGGTAGAACCAACGTACCGCGATTACAACGTGAACAACTGTTTTGGTACACCAGAGACGAGCATAGTGAGGGTGGCAGTTTGTCTTTGAAACGAAATAGAGAACCAATTGTAACATTATTCACGAGGATCATTTGAACTTTCAGCTGCGGGAAAACTTATTAATAAGGGATTTAACATCCTCGCTTAGTTTTAATGATTGATCTCCGAAATACGGCAACTTCACAAAGAAAGCTTGTTGTGCAGAAGATTGAACAGATTGAGAGTTACCATAAATTTTTAATAAAAATTTATTAATATGCCTGTCAACAACAGATGGAAATCCGATTTTGGCAAAACATCCTCGCAAAAAACCAAACTCTTTATGGGAGTATTGAAAGTTAGAACACACATTATACGCTCTATGGACGAGAGTACGAATGTTGAAAACCTTAAAATTGCATGAACATAAGCTAAAAAAGCTTATCCCGAGCCTAGAAAAAGTTTTCTTTCGGAAAACAGAGCACTGAAAAGTATTACCAACTCTCTCTACACAAGCATCAAGAAACGGCAACCTCTCATTGTCTTCGTCTTCCCTAGTAAATCTAATATTGCTTTGACGAGAATTTAAATATTGGAGGAAGAGGTCAGCATGAGCCTTATCTCTGATCAAAACAAAGGTGTCGTCAACACACCGCTTGTAAAATACAGGCCTAAAAACAGGAAGACATTCTTCTAACCAGTTTTGTTCATGGTGGCACACAAATATATCAGCAAACGTTGGGCCTAAAGGTAAACCCATGCAGAACCCATCAACTTGCTTATAATATTTACCATTGAAAATGAAAAAAGAATTACAGACTGCCAATTTTAGCAACTTTCATCAATATTGTGAGAGAGCCCCATGAAAGTTTGACAGTTTGCGAACAATTTTGATAAGCAAATTTCCATAGTTTTCAGCAAAGGTACATTGGTGATCAAATTTTCCGCATCAAAGGACGCCATGAACAGCCGATCAGCATTATTAAAACTACTCAAACTATCTACAAATGCTTTAGAGTTGTCTACAGTAAAACAATTCGTAGTAAAAGGTTTCAGAATTGGGGAACAAAAAATTTGGCAAGATTAAAACTGGGAGGATTGAACGAGGCAAAAATTGGGCGAAACTGAAACTTGGTAGCAAAATCAGAGTTATGGATTTTAGGTAGGCCGTAAAGAGTACCAGGGCCGGATCCGGTGGCACGTAGCTTATTGTAATCGTCAGGTGATATGGATCCCTAATTCTTCAACCGTCACAAAAAATTCATTAACATATTGTGAAAGCATACACATGTGGCATTAAGAGGCGTTTACAAATACTATGTGTTAAAATCCTGTACAATGAGCAACCTGTTTCAACTACAGTTCTAATTTACACCACAGGTCTGCCTCATACCGAAAGCATACTACCGTTGCTTTTCTAAATAAGTCTTAACTCATTGCTCATATTTCCGCAGTCATCAAAAATTATGTAAATTAGAGTCTTGTGAGTTGAAAGTTGTGTGGGGCACTCAACATAGCAGTACATGGACCAGCATTCAATGCAAAAATTCGGAATTGTATACACAGGATAAGTGAGTTAAAAAACTTAGCGCATCGTCACCAAAACCTTCTTTAGCAGCCCCACTGTGTTGACTCGATCATCATCTCTCCAGAAGAATTCAAGCTCCCACCGTATCAAACATACAAATCTCTTTAACGTTACCAATAAGGTTTTATGCTGACTTTAAAACTGGAACAACAAATATGCTTTGCTCTCCAGCGTTTCAAACTTTCTCCTGCGTTGGTATCTGAAATTATTCCTTTGCATTCTTTAAATGGCGTTAACTATAAACACTTATTTTTTAAACACCTGCCAGGGTATTTTAAGATTTAACGGCAAACTGAAAGGGTATTTCTTTGCATTCTTTATATATCGTTAATCATAAGCACTAGCTTTTTGAAACTCCTGCCAGGTTATTTTAAGATTTGATGGCAAACTGAAAGGGTCTACTAAAAGAGAGACATCACTTGCTTATATTGCGTTGGAGAACAGAAAGTATTAAAGGAATTCTGGTGTCAAGGCGAAGCACCTTAACAAATCAACCTTATGTTTGTGTTTTTTGCTGTTAGCTGATGTCCTAGCTACGAGCGATTATTGCAGTGATATAAGTAACAGTGTCACAAACAAAATTGTCGCGGTCAAATTACAGTGCAGCTCGAGGAAATCTTCATTTATTATTTATTTGAAATACGAAAATTAGCAAGTTGGAGTAAGTTGAAATGGTGAATTTAAGAATGCAATTTGATGTTGATATCATAGAGCATTTAAATGATTACTGCTAAATGATTTCGGACCACCGGCTTGCCTGCCCCCCTCCACCGCGACCACTCCGCATCTGTGAAGTCAGCTCTCAAGAATACAATTACACAATTATTTGTCGGACTGATCGGAATCTTTATCGATTAAATTACACAGTGTTTTACCTATACGTCTATCTTAATTGTTTTTTACGATACGTATCATAAATCCGAGTGACTGGCTTTTCGTTTTGTATCAATGCGATGATTTACAGCTCATTTCTAACAGCAATTGAAAAAATCCCTGCGTAACTTTAAAATTTTTAGAATATACTAAAACTGTATTACACTGTATTTCTGTGAGCTCTTGAACACACCCGTTTTCATAACAAGTAATTTAGACCTGGCACCTCAGAATTTCTTTGTGATACTAGCGAGCAATACTTTCTCGTGCCGAAATTGATTGTATATCATTTTAAAAAGGCAATTATCAATCCCCATTATTGTGTTCATTGAAATTCAGTTATTGACAATTGCAAAATTTTAGCCACAGGATCTCGTTTGAGAATTTTTTCACTTTATTGATCTTTGAGAATAGATTCGTTGAACGTCATAATCTCATCCACTCAGCGACGATGCAGGGTAGCGGGAATACTATTCTCTTAGGTACACGACCTTGCTGTCTTAGCTGAACTACACTGCTCTCATGGCTGAATTATGTCACTTTTCTTCTAGGCGGGTTCGCACGCTAGGTGGGGCGAGGCTTTTTGCTAGGTCAGTGGTTCTTAACCTGGGGGCGCGCCCCCCTGGGGAAGCGTGAGCGGATTCCAGGGGGGGGAGGGGGGGGGCGCGAGCCTCCGCAGTTAAGCATGACTTTTTCCAGTAATGTTTTCGACGAAAGAGAGTCTTGTGACACTCTAGACAACAGCAAAGGAAGACTTCAATGATTTAGATTTGGAGTTGTTCTGAGTCAAATACCGTACAGTTTACTCTTTGATCGCACAATAGGCTCTTCAGGTTCTTGTGATGTTTGGATGCACATATTTATGTGAAACTGCATTTTCCTCGCTCGTAGCCATCAAAACTAAATACAGAAAGCCTCTGTGCGTCAATGGAGATTCACGTTACGCACTTTCTAGCATTCAGCCTTACATTCAAAATTTAATGTCAAAGGAACAGGGCCAGGTGTACCTCTGATTCTTTTTTTTTTGCCATAATTGGAATGAAGGAGAATCAGATGTGTAAATGATGCAATTGGTTTATATTAAATGGAATAGAATCAATAGATTCAATAAAATATCAATGTTCTGTTTCTGCGTTAACCTACATTGGCTGAGCACAACTTTTTGAACAACTTAATCTTTCGGTATGTCAAAGACTTCGAGTTCTGGGTTCGGGTAAAGATTACTTTAGGTTCAGCTAGCAGTTATTCAACAGACTGAACAAAAAAGTTACCGATATCATCAAAATTAAATGAACGAAAAATAACATAGGACGAAAGAATTCAGGAAAAGTTTCTCATCCTCTGTATTTTCTTTTGCAATTCAAGTATCTCTATTGCATTACCTCCTGAAAAAATTTGAAGGTTTCTAGAAGCTCTTCAAAGCAGATTTGAAGTCAAACAAGTATGATCAGCGTAATCATTTATTTTCAAGATTTCCATGAAAGCGAACCTCAGTGACAACAATGCCGAAAGTCAAAGAATTTCCAGAATAAATTCAGAAGCAAATAGTTGGACTTCGTAATGAAGGATTAACAAAGAGGGAAATCGTTGAACGTGTTAAACTTCCATACCCAAATTTTGGAGCTTATGTTCGGAAGTGTCGAGTGACGGGTGCAAGAGCCGGAGCTTCTCTCGAGATCAAGGATCGCTGTCGAAAGTATATGCTTCGTAAAGTGACTAATGACCCCATGACAACCCGTAAAGATCTGCAGCAAGACGTTAAGTTTCCTAGAGTGGGCGTCAGTCAAAAAACTATCGGTAGAGAATTGCATCGTAGTGGTCTACGGATCTTCATACGTCGTAGGACTCCTCTTTTGACAGCTAAACATGTGAAGAACCGTTTGAAGTTCATCAAAGACCATCTTGACATAGGTCATGAGTTTTTGGAACGGGTTGTGTGGTCCAACGAAAGTAAAATTGAGCTTTTCGGCCGAAATGACTCTTGTCATGTTGGGAGGAGACCAGGGACTACCTATGATCCTAAGAACACCCTCCCTTCTGTCAAGCATACAGCAAGCAACATCATGGTTTCGGGCTGCTCCCCTTCTCAGGGTGTCGGGAAACTCCACATCAGTGATTGCAAAATTGATAGTTCTATGCACCGGCGAATACTGGAATACAAGCTGTTTCCTAGCCCAAGAAAATTCTTCCCAAGGCGCAAGTGGATCTTCAATAAGACAATGACCCAAAGCACACGGTCAAGTTAACGCACGAATGGTTGGCTACTGAGAAAATAAGTGCTATACCTTGGCCCAGTCAGTCTCCTGACCTCAATCACATAAAAAATTTGTAGAAAATGCTGAAATCTGCAGTGAAGAATCGGAGCCCATAAAATCTTGCAGAATTAAGGACGATCTGTGTTGAAGAATAGAACAAGATTCCACCATAAGAGCGTCAGAAGAAAGTTTCAAACTACAACAACAGCCTCCATGCTGAAATTGCAGACAAGGGCCATGCAACTAAATATTAGATTTTTTCTTTTAGCCAAGTAATTTCGTACCTAGTATTTTTTGTTCGAATGATGTAATGAGTTACCTATTTAATTTTTTCAGTTCGGTTATAATATTCTTTTGAATTATGAAGAGTTCTCCGAACCATTTGTAATCTTTACCCCAACACAGAACTCGAAGTCTTTGAAATACACAAAAATTAAGCTGTGTAAATACTTGAGTCTAGGTACTGTAAGCGCCACATTCATTCAAAAACACTAAGGGGAGGGGGGGGAAGGGGCTCGAAGGAAAAAAATATGTCCTTAAGGGGGGCGTGGGAGTAAAAAGGTTAAGAACCAAGAATCACTGGGCTAGGTGATGTCGCAGCTGTTGTAATACCCCACACCTGTTTCAGCTGTTTTAGCACCACACCGCTGTTGTAACGCCACACAGCTGTTCTGACGCCATATAACTGTTGTGGCGCCATACAGTTGCCGTGACTCCACACAGCTGCTGTGACCCCACACGCGCACAGTAGAGCGCGTAACCTGAGCGGCCCCATGTTGCGCTGTCCCCGTCTGGCACGCGAGGGGCGGATGGCACAAGTCCTGCGCCTGCGATCTAAACTGACTGAGCTCAAAAAACACGCCATGAAGAGCTTGCTTGACACCCTATATATGACACCAACGCGCAGCACTCGCAGCCCCGACGCGGGCTCTGCCACAGTATTTTGCCCCACTGGTCTCACGTCAACTAACTATACAATTCGCACAAATTTCGAAGGACTTTCAACGAAAAGTGGAAATTATTTTTGGGTATCACTATTGTACAAGGAGCCGCGTCCGTCCGTCCGTCCGTCTGTGTGTCACACCCACCAGCCGAAAGTGTGTGATGAGCGTATCTGTGATACAAGCTTCTACAACTCCACAATAATTTATTTTCGGTACATTAATTAACCCAGCAGATTTAGAGTCGGAATGAACATCACGTGTATTGGTAGGTTAGATTAGGTTGTATAGAATTTCAGCAGTTGAGACTGAGGAAAGTATAGGAAAGGTCTATGATAACATAGAAAATCGTGGGAAAGCCATGTTAAAGCTCAGTTGGTCTGCCACTTTATCACGCTGTCAAGGAAGCTTAATGACTATTTTTGGTAGGAGTTTCACCAGTGCACAAGATTAAGTGTTGTTTTAATCGCGGGTTCTGTTGGGTTGGATATATTTGTTTTTGATCCACATCTGAAGTATATTTTTTAGGAAATTATCGATTCCAGTCATTTATGACGGATTGCATACATCAAAAAAACCCTACACCTCGACCTTCTTGCAACGCCAGCAGCGTAACATCACCTCCTCCCCCTCCTTTAAAAAAAAAACAGAGGCGTACTAGTTCACCATGAAATTGATGTCTCTGTTCTCCTGGATAAAACACGTGATGCTCTTAGCTACGTTACGGTGTTCTTTGAGCTACATTTGCTTGTATCACTCATCTGCTCGTAATTTGTTGGATGTGCGCCATTATTGTGCACAATCGAGTTTCGTTTCAGTCCAACGGCATTTGCTTTGTTGGAAAATTCAAAAATTTTCCTTCAAAATTTTACTGTGGCATGTAGATAAAATTTGGTGAGGAAAAGACTCTGCAGAAATGAAATGTACAGGATTTGTGCCCATTGCCATCCAACGGACAAAATGTGAGAAAAATTTGTAACACTCGCTCACTTAAACAACGATGCCTTAATAACTTTAGAGCTTTGACAACTCGTATTTGCTATCTTTTCCACTCTTCCTCTACTGTGAACTCAAATTGTATAAGATTATTGACAGAATTTTATCCTATTCTATTTCTGCTTGAAGAATGCGTGGAAAACGAACACCCTCTTTGGATGATCCTGCAAACTATCATTATTTCATTAACCCGTTAATCTCATTTTCCATCAAATTCACACTCTCAGGCCCTAAACTACTCACTCGCCAGCCAAGCTGAAACTGACAACGTACGCACAGTCGTTCGTTGTTTTTCCCCAAAGCTTTCCTCTCTTTCACTACCTTCATTCACTTTTTACACCCCCTTTATTCACGTTTTACACCCCCTTCATTCAATTAGAATTCTTTAATCAAGCCCTCACTCTATACACGTTCTTTATTGCAGCGTTTTTTTCAAAGTATTCTTAGCTTAGCCTTAGCCCTTCCTCCTTTCCTTAGCTCGCATTGAGGAAATTTTTATCCATAGTGAACTCACAGAGTAGTGAATAATAAAACGATTCCCCGTGAGAGTTTCGAAAAAAGTGCGCTGGAGAAGCAAAAAATATTTGGAAACTGAAACAAAGGTTGTAAAATTTATATGTTTTTCAATTCCGGATAATATTAGGCATGACCGATGAACAAACTAGTTTAAAATACATATAATTAACAATTCCACAGGTGAGAGATGTGATCGAAGCAGTGAACACATTTGGAATCACTTTCATTCTTTTTGGCATCCCTTAACTGAAACGCTAGCTTACAAATCATGATGTATTCCTAAAACATCACATGTTATTTCATCATAACAAAGAATGCACCTAGCTTTTAAAACAAAAAAGTATTATTATCGATATAAAACACTTAGAAATTATGAAAAGAATGTTCCTAAGTTAAAAAAAATCATATTAACTGTGGAAAATTATTCATAACACCGGTGGGAAAGAATTATAACATCAGTGGAAAATTACCTAAAAATTAGGGCAGAACTATTGCAACCACCAGATGATGCAAACAACCATCAAATGGTAAGGGGCAAGCTTTCTAACTGTATTCACTGCCACCTTAAAGGGTTCATGTACAGCTGTAGTGTTATTCTGCAGAGTGAATGTACAGCTGTAGTATAGTTCTGAAGGGTGCGAGTACATATTAATTACGTAACGTAATTCTCAAGGGTGAATTTACAGCTGTAGTGTAATTCTCAAGGGTGGGAGTACAGCTGTGTTGTAATTTTACATGCTGCGCCTGCAACTGAAGTGTAATTTTATAGCGTGCATGTACAGCTGTAGCGTAATTCTACACGGTGCGAGTAGAGCTGCGGTGTTATTCCGCCTGGTGCGTGTAGTGTTACTATTTAGGGCGCAATTACAGCTTTTGTGGAATTGTAAAGGTTAGGCATACAACTTAAGTACAACATGCCTCCCTAGATGTTTCTTTAAATTTCTGAAAATTTCAAAAATACCTGAGAGAGATTTTTACGTGGCTTTGCTCACACCAGTGATGGCAGGAAGTTCCATGCGAAGCGGAGAGCGGTGTAGGAGGCAGCTCCTGTCACTGAGTTCCAGCAATGGTAGTCGAGGTAAAAAAGTGAGCTGTGCGGTATCACAACTACGTTGCCAACTGACTTCTCCAAGAACTTTGTGTTGATGTTGGCGCGTGCAATGCTTGGTAGTCACACAGATCAAATACTTATGTAAGTGTTGTGTGGTAGTCATCTCACTTTTTTTTTTGGAGCAATCTAAAAATCTAAAGAAATCGTTTGAAAGGAATTTTCTCTCAACAAATACGTCTAAGCTGCAGAATTACCTTACAGCCGTACTTCTCCCTGTGGAATTACACATACATCCACCACATGCAATTATACTACAGCTGTAGAATTACACCACAACTTACGTGCACCCTATAAAATTACATTACACCTGTGCATGCTCGCTGCAGAATTACACTGCAGCTGCTCATGCAGGCTGCTAGTGTTTTGAAATATGGTTAGTTTTTGTTGCAATCAGTCTTACCAATTATTACTGGTACTAGTAATTTTCTGTTGAAGTTGTGACCAGTTAGTGGAGTAATCAGTAAAAGTTGTATATGACTCAGAGTCACATTTACGATCAGTTTGAGTTGTGTTCAGCGTGGTGATAACTTCACCTAATTAAGAATGAATCACGCACGGAAAGTACAGCACCTCCATTACTCCTGTAGCACAAAATTCGATGAACAAGCACCTGGCCAAGTGAGATAGCACTACACGAATTTTAAGGAGGCCCACGGTTACTACAACAGAATTTCTTGGGTTAAAATTCCCAAGTTCGCCTTTATTCAAGTCCAATTTAACTCTAATTGTCACTCAGCATCTGACAAGAGTTGTCGGATTTCTATTCAGGATCCGGTGAGAGTTGTCTGATTTACCCTCAGCATCTGGCAAGAGTTGCGTGAATTCTATTGAGCATCTGGCAAGAGTTAAGTGAATTCTATACAGCATCTGGCAAGAGTTACGTGAATTCTATACAGCATCTGGCAAGAGTTGCCCGAATTCTAAACAGCATCTGGCAAGAGTAACGTGAATTCTATACAGCATCTGGCAAGAGTTACGTGAATTCTATATAGCATCTGGCAAGAGTTGCCCGAATTCTAAACAGCATCTGGCAAGAGTAACGTGAATTCTATACAGCATCTGGCAAGAGTTGCCCGAATTCTAAACAGCATCTGGCAAGAGTAACGTGAATTCTATACAGCATCTGGCAAGAGTTACGTGAATTCTATACAGCATCTGGCAAGAGTTACGGGAATTCTATTCAGTATTGGCAAGAGTTGCCTGAATTCTATTCAGTATTGGCAAGAGTTGCCCGAATTCTATTCAGTATTGGCAAGAGTTGCCTGGATTCTATTCAGTTTTGGCAAGAGTTACGTGAATTCTATACAGCATCTGGCAAGAGTTGCCCGAATTCTATTCAGTATTGGCAAGAGTTGCCTGAAATCTATACAGCATCTAGCAAGAGTTACCTGAATTCTATTCAGTATTGGCAAGAGTTGCCTGAATTCTATTCAGTATTGGCAAGAGTTGCCTGAATTCTATACAGCATCTGGCAAGAGTTGCCCGAATTCTATTCAGTATTGGCAAGAGTTGCCTGAAATCTGTACAGCATCTAGCAAGAGTTACCTGAATTCTATTCAGTATTGGCAAGAGTTGCCCGAATTCTATTCAGTATTGGCAAGAGTTGCCTGAATTCAATACAGCATCTAGCAAGAGTTACCTGAATTCTATTCAGTATTGGCAAGAGTTGCCTGAATTCTATTCAGTATTGGCAAGAGTTGCCTGAATTCTAAACAGCATCTGGCAAGAGTTGCCTGAATTCTATTCAGTATTGGCAAGAGTTGCCTGATTTACACTCAGCACCTAACAATAGTTGTCTGATTTGCGCTCAGCTTCTAGAAAGAGTTACCGGATTTACCCTCAACATCTGGCTAGCGGTGCCTAATGCAGCGGGTTGCTCCTACAAGGTTGACAAATGTTGAGTGATCTTTCCTTAAAATCTTAATTTGACTTAAAATAAAAAAAAACTGGGGATTTTGACCTAGGAAAATGCCAAGATGAAACCCAGGTTGGACGCCTCTTGTTCATGATATCACTTGTCTCTTGAAGCTTCCTGAAGTATACTCTTAATTATAGGGTAAAACAGACTTAATTTATCATCTTTGTCATTCTTTTGACATTTTTGAAATTATTTATTAAAATATTTATCATATATAAACACTTGCGTTTTATTGCAGCCATCAAACTAAAAAGTTCACAAATTCACAATAATATTCGCGATGTTTAATTTTTTCTCAATGAATAACATGAGCCAGTTGGAGGGTCAACGTCGAGCATATGAACAGAAGACCGCGTTTTTCTGGCCGACATTCTCAAAATTTGGGATTTTCAACCAGAATTTGGAAACGAATGGCACTCTGCTTCTAGTAAATCCAGCAGGGAAGCAAGATATGTTCCTAGAATTTCATTTTAAATTTATTTCCGTCGTTGGAGCTTCAACTCGCAGTGACATCTGGCTAGTAGTCAGGACGAGTTTCAAGCTCAAAAGGCTGAAGTAAGTCTCTCTGTAAAATTTCATGGTAATGTTAACAAAATTACTCACCACCTCGTGCTTCGAAATTCTATGATATGTACGCGTGATCGGACCATATAGCTCTGTCCTAGCATAGAAAAAAAAATGTATTGTTTCCAATCGCTAAAATGCGAACACAGTGCAACATGTGGTTCTACGGGAAATAATACTGCAAAAGGGGGACAACCTCAGCGTCATGAGATGAACATAGCTACAGTGGGGAGCAAAATAATGCAACACGTTGATTAAACGCCAAATTCCATATTTTTAAACCACGTACAATTACGAAAATTATACTATGTATAAACAATAGTGTGAAAAGGATAAAAACATATCTAAAACCCACAAATTGTGGAGCTTCATTATGAAGCTTTGGCCTAGATTTTATCTTTCATCTACCTTTTTTATTTTTTATTATAACATCCATGTATACAATTGCCCAAGACAAACTACATATGTTCTGTCTCTGTCCATTAATTCGATTTGAAATTTCTTGTACGAAATTGAAAAGCGTGAGTTTTATGCTCTGAGACTAAACGTTTGAAACATGTTCTTAATCATTAGTTCTGATTTGATAAACGAGAACTTTTTAACCTGTTGGTTATGCAAAACTCGTCGTCTGTGTTGCTGCAACTCACCATGTAGTCCTATAACACGATAGTGCAGGCCGGTGAAGAACTCGCCCTCAGTATTGGAGCAGCTCGGGGACACGTCGCCGCGGTTCAGAGTCGCTGGTCCAGTCCCCTGCCCTGACTTGTGCCACTCTCGCAGCCAGTCTCAGCTGTTCCAAGAGTTGTCGCAGCCTCCTTCTGTGATAAACCCCGTTTACTTTAAAAAATATTCAACGTATCAAATGCATCACAACCAATTTAACTTTAAACTTACGAGGTTGAGGTGAAAAGTTTCATTTTGGTTTTGGAACTCGGACACGTTCAAATTGTTGGTAATGAAGAAACAAACATGAGTTGCAGAGGCGTCAAAATGTAAATGCTTTTTATTTCGCGGTAGGTTAAAGTAGAGTTGATGTGCAGCGTTTTTGACAAACTCAAGAAGTGTGCCTTCACTTAAGTAAGGAGGTAGACCAGGGTCTTCAGAATGTTTTTTTTTGGCAGAAATTTCAAAATTCAGTCTTTTTCTCAGTTCATATTAGGCAAAATCTGAGTTTTTAGCAAGAGTCAAGCATTCCATGACTTGTTTCAGGTACACAAAAAAAGTCGTACCCAAAGGTTTTCCCGATTTTTGTTTTGGGTTCTTCGAAAACACACAAGATAGCTAACATGTTTTCAAACATTCAGTAGCTGGAAACACACAAAAAATTTGATGCAATGTTAGGCTGACATTGGCTCGTTCTCTTCAGAAAGTTGTTTACATTAGGCTGGCGAGCTGCGCTAGTTCATTTGACTCCCAGATGCTGTCGAAACTTACCTTGGTCTTGGATACTGTGAGGTGATTATACATGTGAAAAATTAGTGGGGAAAATCTTATACACACAAACCTTAATGAGTCCGAACACGTCAGTGGTTTGCTTTAGTCGCAACCTTATCAGAAACTTAAAAACGAAGAAAATTCCGAGAAAATTGATCA